>JABUQX010040214.1:17500-24946 GCA_015478945.1 Trachelipus rathkii
ATTTTGCAGTCTCCGCAGCTCTGTTTTTCGTATATCAAAATGAATTATGAAAAAAAAATAGGAAAATAAAATCAGTTAATGAAATAAAAAAAAATGTTGATTAAAGAAGACACCTCAAGCTCATTTTAGACCGTTTTTGTTTTTGTACTTTGTGCTTACCGCTCGATAAAGAATTGCTCACCCAGTTTTTAGCACGAATTTTGTACATAAAACGAACGCAATTACAAATATATTGATCAGCTGTTGTGATGGAGCATGTGGTTGAATTGAATTAAACATATAAAAAAAAAATTACAAAGGTTATTATTACAAAAATTTGATCAACTATTGTGATGGAGTTTAATTGTTTAAGAAAAAAATTAGATTTAAAGCTAATTTATGAATGAAACATTCATCAAATCAAGACCTACTACACAGCCAATTGCCAAATTTACGATATTTTCATAAGCAACATAAATTCGGAAGCACGGGAAATAGCAACCCTATACAGCATTGTAAAGTCCTTACGTTTGAAGACAATTTTCCCTAATATTTTGCTAAAATTTGAAATAAAAAAAACGCAAACCTCCGAGCATTTCTTACGTTCGTAAGGCACAAATGCAAAACCGAATACCGCTTAATTTTACAACTTGTATTACGTTTTCCATTAGAAACTAACTGTTCCAATCAGAATGCTTCTTGTTCCATGACGTCATCATCCTTTCTCATTATAAACTGCCAATCAGAGCGCTTATCATGACGGATTCTCGTCATTCTCTGATAGTAAATGTGAAAATAATACGACGGGCATTATATTGATTCTTTATACTTAGACTTTATTGCAAAATGATCAAACAATTAAGAATGATATACTTTTTTCACCTATATGGTTATAATAATAGTTACAATTAATTTATAAAATATTATTTATATATATCAACCATTTAAAAATTTTATATCATCTTCTAATTTAATATATTTAATACGTTAATTTGAAATTAGTATATTATTTTCACATTTTAAAAGAAACTATCACAACACATCTTACGTCTGGCAAAAATATTTATGTAATTGATCTTATAACTACTTATGTGAAAGCAAAATTTAAAAATAAAGTAATTAAATGAGTTAATTTTATTTTTAATTATACCATCTATATATATAATATAATATATTATATATATATATATATATAATATATATATATATATATATATATATATATATATATATATATTAATATATATATATAATATCTATATATCTATATATATCTATATATATATATATATAATATATATAATATTAATATATAGTATATATGCAACTTTTCCATGGAGAGATGGTAGGTAGGTCACACTTCCATCAGCTATCCTGGGAACTAGGCAAAATGACACCGGCTCTGGTGAAGATTGGTATCACACAACATCATGATTTCCGAAGAAGTTGACAGCGTACCTACTCTATTTTGTAGCTTAGATAGAAGAATTTATGATAGTCAATAGAGTTCGCATATTAAGAAACATAAATTGGCAAGAAAACAGCAGTCATAAAAAAAAAAAAATAGGAAGGCTTGAAATTAGAAACACGATAACATTATAATCGTTTTTAGAAATCGACATTTCTGTTTCACCGATAATTTATAGCGATGCCCAGAAAAAGCATAAACATCCATTTATAACAGAGGAACTAATATTAAGAGTTGATATATTGAAGTACTGAAGTCTACTGTCAATTTAGTTTGACAGAACTGAAATGAATCATGTCACTCTTGTTGCATTGAAGACAATATATATGTCTTGTTCAAGAACTCTTAAGCAACGATAAGGGAGATGTTTAATACTATACGCAAAGTGCTATGAATATGTTAATCCAAATATTCCTAAGCTTCTCTTGCAAAGTACAAAAAATATTTTTCGGTCAGCTGACTCATGACACGATTCTGGTAATGAGATTCCTATCTGATTCCTATTCAACAATCATAGTTGGTTTTGACAGATGTAAAATGACTACGTTTCGATCTTCGTAGTAGTCTCGAATTTTATTTATATCATTCACACCTTAGATTTTAAATGATTAATCAGATTATAATGCAATACATTTTTTATTATTATCTTTTGTTAAAGAATCCAGCATATTTATATTGTTTAAAAGCTTTAAAGAAAAAAGCATAACATGAATAAAGTTTTCCAATAACGTTAGATTAGGTTAGGTTAGGTAAGGTTACGTTAGGTAAGGTTATGTTAGGTTAGGTCAGGGCAGACTGGGTTAGGCAAGGTTAGGTTAAGCCTTTAAAGTATTCTTCCATAATAGTTAATTTTGTTATGATATTCTCATATTCCAGTATATACCAATTGAACCTTTGTGAAGTTTGCATAAATCTCGACCCGCAAGTCCTTTATAAACAGATTCAAGACAATAATAATAATAATAATAATAATAATAATAATAATAATAATAATAATAATAATAATAATAAAATAATAATAATAATAATAATAATAATAAATCACTTGGGAAAAAATTTCAATATAGCGCGTTAGCTTTTTTTAAAGTTGAAGTTTTTTCCTTTGACTTAAAAACAAGAAAGATAGAAATAAAAATCAGTGAATTTTTATTTTACAAGCGAGGGTTGGACCCCTGAGGTGATTTCACCCTTCAGTCTGCTAACCAACCCTGCAAAGAAATATATATATATATAATATATATATATATTCATATAATAATATAATATATATATATATATAATATAGTATAATATATCATTTGTTTATAAGAATATCAAAAGTGAAGCTGTATATATATTTATATAATTTTTTTCATTATTTTTTATTTATTTAAAACATTTATAGTTATTAGTAATGGTGACCTTATAGTTTGAAAAAACACAGCTTTGTTTAATTTATTATTTTTTTTTATTCTTTTAAACCAGGAAATGATATAAATAATATTTTCCCGTCGAAGAAATTGCGAAAAATAAATGGAAATATTCAACAACAGAAAAAAATGAACATTCTGTTGATAATGATGACATGAGGTGATTGGGGGGGGTCAATTTTGAATTTTATCAGAAATGTAGAAATGCAATGCTTTCTAGTTTATAGTAGTTTCTGCCTTTTAAATTAAACAGTGGTGGTCATCGTATATGGATCATGCTTCGTCCTCTGTGAAACCTCGATCCACAAGCATGTGTTCTACTATTCTACATTCGTTATATATTATCAGAAATATTCGACCCTCTTATTAGTTTTGTTCTTATACCTATTATATTATATTGTTTCCGATAACGCATTTCCCATTATTCTTTTAAATAACTTTCATGGCCCAGTTACGAATATTGATAATATGTGTATTTGCTGTTCATTTATCATACAGCTCAAAGTCTATGTGAGATTTATCGAAAACCAAATAAATTATATTTAAACTGTTTCTATGTGGTAGCCTACTCCTTTGATTGATCCTCTGCAAGTATGGACATTATGAGTATGTATTAGACATCTAGTTATCTAGCCTTTGCGGCGCCGGTAATTAGTGCATGCGAAATAATATATATATATATATGTTATATTATATATATATATATATATAATTATATTTAATAATACCCCATTTATATATGTATATTATTTAATATATATATATATATTTAGATTATAATATATATAGGATTTATATATATATATGGTAGTTTGTAAGATTATGTATTAGTAGGTAAATATATATAATATATATATAATATTATATATATATTATATAATATAATATATATATAGGTAGTAATAATATATAATATAGTGCGTAGTGGTATAGATATATATTATATATATATAATATATTTATATGCATATTGTGTTTGAAAGACCTACCCTCCAACACTACAGACGTAGCCCATCGACACTTCAGTCTATGGCAATCTCCAAAAGCCACGAGGACTTGAAGTGAAGAAAACCATTATTTCTTGGCATTCAAATTTAAGGCCACGTACTCGAAACAAATCATCTTGAATTATATTTATAATATGTATATTATAAGGTATTATATAATATACTGTTGTTTGAGTAGTATTTAGTATTAAGTTGTAGGTATTTGTTACTAAGTACTTATATATTATACGGTATTATTATATATTATATTTATATATATAGCTATTATTTATATTATTATAATATATACATAAAAAAGTTAATATATAAGTATATATATATAAGATTAATATATATATTATATATATATTATAAGTATATATAGTTATATTAACATTAATAGTATATTTTATATATATATATATATATTTATATATGATATATTATATAATATATTATTATTAAGTTAATATATAAGTATATATATAGTTATATATATAATATATATTATATGTGATATAATGTATATATATTATATATAATATATATGTATATTAATATATATTATAGTATAAAGTATAGTGTATGAATATGTTTTATTTTGTTGTATAATTTATATATAGTAATATATATTAGTATAGGTATATGAGTATGTATTTATGTATTTTTGTTTCATAGAAATGATTATCTAATTTGCAATTATTTTTCTTTCATACCAAACAGGTAAATGAAATTGGTAAAATAAAAGAGGACTATTTATACAACAATATTTATAAAAAATGCGGTAATTGAGATTCTTGACAGTTTTAAAAATGACATCAAATCCACAAAAAGTCACAAAATGTTTTCCGTGATGAAGTGGTTATTTTGTAATTGTTTGTGGATCTCTCTGGAGAGTAAAAGATAAGGAGTTTGTAAATTGTGATAAAATTTAATATTAATTAGTGTTATTGATAACTTGAAAACACTTCAATTGTTAAATCCCCATTAAACTTTTCTAGTTATTAGATGGTCTTTTTCTAACCCAAGTTCGAAAAATAGTTTATGTAGTTATTTTCAAAAGTTTAGTTTATATATTTTCTTAAATCTTTATTCATGTATTAATCTTTTCTTCTGTTTATTTAGGGAACCAAACCTTCTCAGAATGATCCTTTCACCGCTTTCAAAACAGACACCACTAGCAAGTCTTTCTAGAGGAAGGACTGGAATATATATTCCTTTGATGGATAAACATTTACGAAGTGACGTATTGTGCACCTCACAAAAAAAAATAAAATAAATGAAAGTGAAAGTGAAAGTGAACGAAATAAAGAGAGCGACAAAAAACAAAAGTGCATTAAAGGAAAAAAAAATGTCTAAATGAACTAATGCAAAAGATTTCTTACTCCTTCTTCCCCCTCTCCACCAATTCAAAACATACATTGACAGCGAGCAGAACGGATCCAATATATGAAATGGAATCTCCGGAATCAAATCAATACTGCATACAGACCGAGTTCCTGTGCGAAGGTCAAACACGTTTAGGCGCCCAATAGCTGACAAAAAAAAAAAAAAAAACACACCACAAAATATTTAAAAGTAACAAATAAACCTGACTGTATTAAATTAGAATAATAGAAATACCTCTCTTTGAAAAAACTAAAACTTACTCCTTCCTTTTTGATCTCGTAAACCTCCCATCCAGGAGCTGATTGTACAGTCCAATTATCGCGCCCCAAGTGGGTCAACAAATCCGCTAAGGATCTCCTATGCGCCTCTAACATATATTATATATATGGTTGTGATTATAATACGTATAGTAGGTATATATAACTTAATATATATAAGTTATATTATATATATTATAAATATATATTATATATAATATATATATATATTATATATAGTATTATATATATATATATATATATTACTATTATTACGAGTAAGCAACCAGTGCCTTAATGAGTCCGCAAAGCTTTTAGAGGTGTGTCGCGAGGCAAATAATAAATTTGTGGAATGGAAAAATAAAAAAATTTGTTTTTGCTAGAAATAAGGGGTTCTGAACCGGTACTGAAGCACAGATCCACATAATTGAAGATGATTGAGCATGAGCAGGAAGTCGGACCGTAGCCGGCATTTTAAAAAATGATCAAGCTGAACCTAGAGGTTGGAGTCAACAAAATATACAATTAACTTTGGGCTCCTTAGTGTCATGCGAAAACCATTGGCACCTCAACTATTATTTAATCACGACATCAAATCATACTAAAATCTCTCTCAGTTTTTATGCAAAATACGTTCTAGTAATCCATGCCAATCCAAGCCGAATCAAGCCAATCAGCCACTTTAAGCCGTTACTAAAACAATTTATAAAAACTAGCTGACAGAAGACCTTCTCAAGCACACACAAAGCATAGATTCAGAGCAAGCAATACCTGCAATCACTCCACAAATAAATCATTAATAAGTAAACTCTCAAAGAATGAGTTGTAAGGAGTCATTAACTAAGCTACAAATAACCCCACCTCATAAACTTAGCCTGACCTATACTATACCTAAACTCTAACCTATACCTAACCTAACTCTAACGCTACAACCTAACCTCTCTAAATTCAAGAACAACTGAACCTCAATCCATAATAAGCAATCGAATTATCCCACAAAGATAAGTTCTAGCGAGACCCTTTTATCATCCAAACCTGCTCTTAAATTAAATTAATAAGAATAACACGGGAAAAATAATATACGATCTACTTTGTTGCATTAGCTTCCCCACTGTTTGAAACCAAAAAAAAAGAAAAAAAAAAAAAAACAATGATAGTGAACATAAATTCACATGGCGAGCTTGAATGCCTTACACAATGTGGAAGTCAAGATTATAAATTTTCCAAATTTCCATAGTCTAAAATAAAAAAAATATAAGCCATTTAATATAGGCTATAGTTCTATTCTTTGTTATCCCGAATCGTTTACCGTGATATGTAAAAGATTGCTCCATTAAATAAGATTTGCTAGAATTTTTTGAAAGATGGGGCATCATTTATAAAATATATGTTGAAGTGATACAAATTAGGTGTTTGCTAATATATAGTATACATGCTATATTCTCAGAGTCTTTTGACATCTTTCCTTATCCATATTAAACTTTGCCCTTTAATTTGGGGCAATGTGAAGATTGAGATTCAATCATTTGGGCCAGTGTTAAAAATCTCAATGATGTTCAAAATAGTTTAGCAAATATTTCTTACCGCTTTGAACTGATGACTTTGCATAATGGATTTTGTGAAAGGCAATAAGATGGCGCACGATGCATCAGCGAAGTCTTTGGACACTTGTCTCAGGGAAAGTAATACCGTGAAAGTAATCGTGCATGATTTTAAGAGCAGTTGCTGAAAATTTAAAATAAATAAATAAATAAATTAAATAACAAAGATTTTTTCTGTTCAAAATGATAAAAATAATCCTCTGATTAAGCCACCTAGGTACATGGCGCCGTATTATTTGGGGGCATGGTATGTGCCATGTCCCCCCCCCCTAGGTTTTGACATCTCATGTAGAAATTCCAACAATTAAATTTTTTTAAGACACAATGGCTTAACGCTATATTATATTATAGTACTAA
>JABUQX010040215.1:0-69357 GCA_015478945.1 Trachelipus rathkii
GTGAAATTACCTAGATGAAGTTCCCCGTCTTGAATAGGGCATCCCGAGACGGTGTGAAATTAACGTAGAGAAATGTCCCCTCCTTGAATGATAGCGGCATGCCGCGAGCCCCCTATTATTCCAAAACCCTAAAGTAGTAAGGGCTGCTGCGATACTGTTCTTTCTTACGGTCGGTAATATTCCACAAAACTGTTTCCACGGGGCCCAAGGATAAGTGACAGGCCCATTCCCCCTAGTTATATTACACTATGAGAAGTCTCACTTCATTGAAATGAGGGCTATATGTGCCCGTGACATAACCTGATGTGTGTGATTCTTATCCTAGAAAGTTGCCTCCATCCTTTAAATTAGGGTCCTATGCCCGTGACGGTGTGACATTACCTAGGAAACGTTCCCCTCTTTTGAAAGCCTATCGCCCCGTGATTTGTGTTGACACCACGATAGCACACAGGTCACCCTCCTGAGATAGGGCTATGCCGCGTGGAGGGTCGTGAATACCTAAGAGAAGTCCCCTCCTTTTGAATATGGCAGCCCTATTCAAAACGTAGCCGGAAGGGGCGGTGAGAGGGCATGTGACACTTTTATCCCCTTAGAGATTCTATAGTGTGTCAAAAACCTCCCTTGGAATTTATGCGGCTATCCAAGCCAGTAGCTCGACCGTTTCCTGACAAACATTAGCGCCTTAAGAGAACAGAACGTTCCGGCACCCGGAACCTACTTCGAAAAAAAGTAAGGGGCTATGCCCTACAGTGACAGAGGCGTGAGCTTGGAACAATATCCAAGAAGTTCCCCTCGCTAGAATACTGGCTATGCCCAGTTGAGGTGTTAATTAACGCTAGAGAAAGTCCCCCCGTAAAAGCGGCTAGCCTTGAGGTGTGAATTACCTAGAGAAGTCCCTTCCTTGAATAGGGCTATGCCCGTGATTGTTCTCTCTGAATTACTAGAAGAGAGTCCCCTGCCTTGAATTAGGGCTAGCCCGTGAGGTGTGAATGACCTAGAGAGAAGTTCCCCTCCTTGGAAAGGGTTCTGCCCGTGAGTGTTGGTGAAAACTGTAGAGAGAGAGAGTTTCCCCTCCTTGAATAGGCATCCCGTGAGGTGTGAATTACGTAGAGAGAAAGTCCCCTTCATTGAATGGCTATGCCCTTGAGGTTGTAATACCGTAGAGAAGTCCCGCTCCTGAATAGCCATGCCCGTAGATGTTCGCTGGAATTACTAGAGAAGTTCCCCTTTATTGAATAGGGCTATGCCCGTGAGGTTGTGAATTACCTACGTAGAGAATTTCCCCTCCTTGAATAGGGCTATGCCCGTTGAGGTGGATGAATTACCTAGAGAAGTTGCCTTCCTTGAATAGGGCTATGCCCGTGAGGCTTTGAATTAACCATGAGAAGTCCCCTCCTTGAATGAATAGGCTGATACCCTGAGGGTGAATTACCTGAGAATTCCCCTCCTCTGAATGAGGGCTGATGCCCGTTGAGGGTGTAAATTACCTAGAGAAGCTCCCCTCCCTGAATAGGGTAATGCTATGCCGTGAGGTGTGAATTACCTGAGAATTGCCCTCCTCGAATAGGGCATGCCCATGAGTCGAAATACCTAGAGTAAGCTCCCTCTTCGAACTTGGTCTATGGACCCGCAAATGACCGTGGAATTACCTAGAGAAGGTTCCCCTTCCTTGAATAGGCTATGCCCGTAAGGTAATAACCTAGAGAAGTTCCCTCCTTTGGAATAGAGCTATGCCCGTGAGGTGTGAATTAACTAGAGAAGTTTCCCTCCTTGAATAGGGCTAGATGCCCGTGAGGTGTGAATTACCTAGAGAAGTTCCCCTCCTTGAATAGGGCTATTCCCGTGAGGTGTGAATTACCTAGAGAAGTTCCCCTCCTTGAATAGGGCTATGCCCGTGAGGGGTGTGAATACCTAGAGAAGTTCCCCTCTTTGGAATAGGCTATGCCCGTGATTGGTGTGAATTACCTTAGAAGAAAGTCTCGCTCCCTTGACATAGGGCTATGCCCGAGTGAGGTGTGAATTATCTTAGAGAAGTTCCAGTCCTTGAATAGGGCATGCCCGTGAGGGGAATTACCTTAAAGAAATCCACTCTTGAATAGGGCTATGAGCCCGTGAGTTGTGAATTACCAAGAGAAGTTCTCCCCTCCTTGAATAGGGGCTATGCCCGTGAGGTGTAAAATTACCTAGAGAATTCCCCTCCTTGAATAGGCTATGCCCGTGAGGTTGAATTACCTAAGAAGTTCTCCCTCCTTGAATAGGGCACTATGCCCGTGATGGTGTGAATTACCTAGAGAAGTTTCCCTTCCCTGAATAGGGCTATGCCCGTGAGGTGTGAAAGTACCTAGAGAAGTTACCCTCCTTTGAATAGGGCTATGCCCCGTGAGGTGTGAATTACCTAGTGAAGTTCCCTTTTTTGAATAGGCTATGCCCGTGAGGTGTGAATTACCTAGAGAAGTTCCCCTGCCTTGAATAGGCTATTGCCCTGAAGTGGTGGACGATTACAAAGAAGTTCCCCTCCTGAATTAGGCTATGCCCGTGAAGCTTGTGATTAGCCTAAAAAAAGTTTTCTCCTGTAAATAAGCTATGGCCCGTTGAGGATGTAATTACCTGAGAAGTTCCCCTCTTGATAGGGCTATGCCCGTGAGTGTGAATTAACTAGAGAAGATTCCCCTCTTTGAATATGGCTATGCCGTGAGATGTGAATTACCTAGAGAAGTTTCCCCTCCTTGGAATAGGCTAGCATGGCCCGTGAGGTCTGAAATTACTAGAGAAGGTTCCCCTCCGTTGAATAGGCTATTGCCCGTGAGTGTGATTACCTAGAGAAATTCCCCTCCTTGAATAGGGCATGCCACGTGAGGTGTGAATTACCGTAGAGAATTTCCCCTCCTTGAATAGGCTATGCCCATGAGGTGTGAATTACCTAGAGAAAGTTCCCCTCCTTGAATGGGGCTATGCCCTTGAGTGTAATTACCTAGAGATCCTCTTCTTGAATAGGGCTATAGCCCTTGAGTGGAAGTACCAGAGAAAATCCCCTCCTTTCAAATAGGGCTATGCCCGTTGGAGTGTAGAATTACCTAGAGATAGTCCCTTTTTGAAAGGGCTATGCCCGTAGTGTGAATTACGTAGAGAAAGTCCCCTAGTTGAATAGGGCTATGCCCGGAGGTGTGAATTACCTAGAAAGTCCCCTCCATTGAATAGGGCTATGCCCGTGAGGTGTGAAGTTACCTAGAGATATTTCCTCCTTGAATAGGGCTATGCCCGTGATTCGTGAATTACCTAAAGAAGTTCCTTTCCTTGAAAGGCTATGCCCTGAAGTGTGAATTACCTATAGAAGTTCCCCTCCTTTGAATATGGCTATGCCGTTGAGGTGTGAAGTACCTAGAGAAGTTCCCCTTTCTTGAAATAGGCTATTGCCCCTGTAGTTGAATACCTAGAGAAGTTCCATTCCTGAATAGGGCTATGCCCGTGATGTGTGAATTACCTAGAGAAGTTCCCCTCCTTGAATAGGGCTATGCCCGTAGACGGTGGGAATTCCTAGAGAAGTTTCCCTTTCGTTGAATAGGGTTTATGCCCGTGAGGTGTGAATTACGTAGAGAAGATCCCCTCCTTGAATGGCTATGCCCGTGAGGTTGTGAATTACCTAGAGAAGTCCCCTCTTGAAATAGGGGCAATCCCTTGAGGTGGTAAAATTACCTAGAGAAGTCCCCTCCTAGAATAGGGCTATGCCCCGTGAGGTGTGAAGTACCTAGAGAAGCATCCCTTTTGGAAGTACCCCTAGTGTCCTTGAGGGGTGAATACGTAGCAGAAGTCCCCTCCTTGATAGGCTATGCCCGTGAGTGTGAATTACCTAGAGAAGTCCCTTCCTTGAATAGAGCTCATGCCCGTGAAGTTTTGAAGTTAACCTAGAGAAGTCCCCTCCTTGAATAGGGCTGTACCCGTGAGGTGTGAATTACCTAAGAAGTTCCCCTCCTTGTAGATAGGGCTATGCCCGTGAGGTGTGAATACCTAGAGAAGCTCCCCTCCCTCGAATAGGGCTATGCCCGTGAGGTGTAATTACCTAGAGAAGTTCCCTCCTCGAATAGGGGGTTATGCCCATGAGGTCTGAAATCCTACTGAGAAGCTCCCTCTTCAATTGGCTACACGTGAGGTGGATATTACCTAGAGAAGTCCGCCTCCTCGAATAGGCATATGCCCCTTGCAGGTGTGAATTACCTAGAGAAGCTCCCCTCCTCGATAGTGGCTATTGCCCGAGGTTGAATTACCATAGTTAAGTTTCATTCTCGAAGTATGGCTATGCCATGAGAGTTCTGGAAAAATACCTAGAAAGCTCCCCTCTTCGAATTGGGCTATGCACCGTGAGTAGTGAATTACCTAGAGAAGTTTCCCCTCCTTGAATAGGCTAGGCCCGTGAGGTGTGATATTAAATAGAAGTTCCCCTCTTGAATAGGGCTATGCCTAGGTGTGAAGACTAGAGAAGTTCCCCTAATTGAATAGGCTATGCCCGTGAGTGTTAATTACCTAGAGGAAGTTAAACTCCTTCTGAATAGGCTATGCCCGTGAGGTTAGAATTACCTAGAGAAGTTCCCCTCTTTGAATAGCGCTATGCCCGTGAGGTGTGAATACATAAAAGTTCACCTCCCTTGAATAGGGCTATGCCCGTGAGTGTGAATTTACCTAGAGAAGTTCCATTTCTTGAATAAGGGCTCTGCACGTGAGGTGTGAATTACCTAAAGAATTTCCTCCTTGAATAGGGCTATTGCCGTGAGGTGTTGATTTACCGGAGAAGTCCCTCCTTGAATAGGGTTATGCCATTGAGAGGTAAATTACCTAGAGAAGTTCCCCTCCTTGAATATAGGGCTATGCCCGTGAGGGTGTGAATTACCTAGAGAAGTTCCCTCCGTTGAATAGGCGTATGCCCGTGAGGTGTTGAATTACCTAGAGAAGTTCCGCTTCTTGAATAGGGCTATGGCCCGTTGCAGGGTTGAATTACCTAGGAGAAGTTACCCTCCTTGGAATACGCTATGCCGTGAGGTTAGAATTACCTAGAGAAGTCCCCTCTTTTGAATAGGCTATGCCCGTGAGGTTAATGTACCTAGAGATGTTCCCTCCTTGAATAGGGCTATGCCCCATTGAGGGAATACCTAGGAAGTTCCTCCTTGAATAGGCTGTCGCCCGAGTGTGATATTACCTAGAGAAGTTCCCCTCCTTGAATAGGGCTATGCCCGTGAGGTGTGAATTACATAGAAAAGTTCCCCTCCTTGAATACGGCTATGCCCGTGAGTTGTGAATTACCTAGAGAAGTTCCCCTCCTTGAATAGGGCTATGCCCTTGTGAGGTGTGAAAAACCTAGAGAAGTTCCCCTCCTCTGAATAGATATGCCCTGTGAGTGTAAATTACCTTAGAGAGTTCCCCTCCTTAAAGGGGTATGCCCGTGAGGAGTGAATTACCTAGAGAAGTTCCCTTCCTTGAATAGGGCTATGCCCGTGAGGTGTGAATTACCTGGAGAAGTTCTCCTCCTTGAATAAGGCTAGTTGCCCGTGAGGTGTGAATTACCTAGAGAAGTTCCCCTCCTTGAATAGGGCTATGCCCGTGAGGTGTGAATTACCTAGAGAAGTTCCCCTCCTTGAATAGGGCTATGCCCCGGAGTGGAATTACCGTAGAGAATTCTCCTCCTTGAATAAGGGCTATTGCCGTGAGTTGGGAATTACCTAGAGAAGTCCCCGCCTTGAATAGGGCTATGCCCGTGAGATTGGGAAATACCTAGAGAATTTCCCCTTCTTTGAATTAGGGCTATGCCCGTGAGCGGTGAAATTTACGTAGCAAAGTTCCCCTCCTTAATTAAGGCTATGCCCGTGAGGTGTAGAGATTACCTAGAGAAGTTCCCCTCCGTTAATAGGGCTATGCCCGTGTGAGGTGTGAATTACCTAATGAAGTTCCCCTCCTTGAATAGGGCTATGCCCGTGAGGTGTGAATACCTAGAAAAAAGTTCCCCTTCCTGAATAGGGCTATGCCCGGGAGTTGTGAATTACCTAGAGGAAGTTCCCCTCCCATTGAATAGGGCTTTGCCCGTTGAGGTGTGAATTACCAGAGAAGTCCCCTCCTTGAATAGGCTAGCCCGTGAGATGTGAATTACCTAGAGAATTTTCCCCTCCTTAAAGGCTTATGCCCATGAGTGTTGTGAATTACTTAGATGAAAGTTCCCCTCCTGAAATAGGGCTATGCCCGTGAGGTGTGAATACCTAGAGAAGTTCCCCTCCTTGAATAGGGCTATGCCCTTGAGATTGTGGAATTACCGTAGAGAACTTCCTCTTCGATTGGAATTGAGGTCTATGCCCCAGTGCAGGTTGATAGCGTTAGAGAAGTTTCCTCCGGTGAATATGCTCTATGCCTCCGTGAGGTCGTGAGATACTGCTATGAGAAGGTTCCTCCTTGAATAGGGCTATTGCCCGTGAGGTGTGAATTCCATAGAGAAGTTTCTCTCCTTGAATAGGGCTATTTCCTTGATGTGTGAAATACGCTAGAAGAAGTTCCCCTCTTGAATAGGCTATGCCGTGAGTGTGATTACGCGTAGAGAAGTTACCCTCCTGAATAGCCATATGCCCGGTAGGCACTCATTGTGAATTACCTAGAGAAAATTCCCCTCCTTGAATAGGCTATGCCCGTGAGGTGAAATTACTAGAGAAGTTCCCCTCTTGAATAGCTATGCACCGTGAGTGTGAAATTACCTTTTAAAGAATTCACTCCTTGAATGAGGTCTATGCCCCTGAAGGCGTGAATACCCTAAAAAGTTCCCCTCTTAAATAAGGCTATGCGTGAGATGGAATTACCTAGAGATTTCCGCCTCCTTGAATAAGGCTGATGCCCCGAGGAATGAATTAACCTAGAGAAGTTCCCTTCCTTGAATATCGCTTTGCCCGTGAAGTTGTGAATTACCTAGAGAAGTTCCCCTACCTTGATAGGGGCTATTGCCCGTGAGTGTGAATTACTTAGAGAATCTCCCAACTCCTTGAATAGGGCTATGCCCGTGATTGTGAATACCTAGAGAAGTTCTCCTCCTTGAATAGGCTAGCCCGTGAGGTGTGAATACCTAGAGAGAAGTTCCCCTCCTGAATAGGGCTTATGCCCGTGAGATGTGAATACCTAGAGAAATTCCCCTCCTTGAATAGGCATGCCATGAGGTGTGAATTACTTAGAGAAGTTCCCTCCTGAATAGGGATATGCCCGTGAGGTGTGAATTACCTAGAGAAGTTCCCCCTCCTGAGTAGGGCTATGCCCGTGAGATGTGATTTACCTAGAGAAGTTCCCCTTCTTGAATAGGCTATGCCCGTGAGTGTGAATTACCTAAAGAAGTTCCCTCCTTGAATATTGGCTATGCCAGTGAGGTGTGAAGTAACTATAGAAGTTCCCCTCCTTGCAATAGGCTATGCGCCGTGCAGGAGTTGGAATTAACCTAAGAGAAGTTTCCCTTCCTGAATAGGGCTATGGCCTGTGAGGTGTGAATTTACGTAGAGAAGTGGCGTGCCACCTCTTAATAGGCGTATGCGCCCGTGAGGTGTAAGTTTCTAGAGAGGTTCCCCCCTGGAATAGGGGCTATGCCCGTGAGGTGGTGAATTACCTAGAGAAAGTTCCCCTCCTTGAAAGGGCTATGCCCGTGAGGTGTGAATTACCTAGAGAAGCTTCCCTCCTTAATTAAGGCTATGCCCGTGAGGGTGTGAATTACCTAAAGAAGTTCCACTCCTTGAATAGGTCTATGCCCGTGATGTAATACCTAGAGAAGTTTCCCTCCTTAAATAAGGCTATGCCCGTGAGGTGTGAATTACCTAGAGAATCCCCTCCTTGAATAGGGCTATGCCCGTGAGTGTTGGCGAATGCAAAGCGACTGTTCCGCCTCCTGAATACGGGCTTTGCCCTGTGAGTTTGAATACCTAGAGAAGTTCCCCTCCTTGAATAGGGCTATACCCGTGAGGTGTGAATTACCTAGAGAAATTCCCTCCTTGAATAGGGCTAGCCCGTGAGATGTGAATTACCTAGAGAATTTCCCTCCTTGAATAGGCTATGACCGTGAGGTGTGTATTACTTAGAGAAGTTCCCCTCCTTGAATAGGGATATGCCGGAGTGTGAATTACTTAGAGAAGTTCCCTCCTTGATAGGGGCTATGCCCGTAGATGTAATTACCTAGGAGAATTTCCTCTTCTGAATAGGCTATGCCGGTGAGGTGTGAATTACGTAGAGAGTCCCCTCCCTGAATATGGCTATGCCCGTGAGGTGTGAAATTACCTAGAGAAGTTCCCCTCCTTGAATAGGCAATGCCCGTGAGGAGCTGAATTTACCTAGGAGAAATTTCCTCCTTGAATCAGGCTATGCCTGAGGTGTGAATTACCTAGAGAGTTCCCCTCCTTGAATAGGGCTATGCCCTTGAGGTGTGAATTACGTAGAGAAGTTCCCCTCCTTGAATAGGGCTATGCCCGTGAGGTGTGAATTACCTAGAGAAGTTCCCCTCCTTGAATAGAGCTATGCCCGTGAGGTTGAATTACCTAGAGAGAATCCCCCCTTTGAATAAGGCGTATGCCCGGTGAGTGTGAATTACTAAAGAAGTTCCACTCCAGTGATAGGTCCTATGCCCGTGAATGAAATTACCTAAAGAATTCCCTCCTTAAATAAGCTATGCCCGTGAGGTGTGAATTACCTTAGAGAAGTTCCCCTCCTTGAATAGTGCTATTCCCGTGAGGTGTAAATTACCTAGATTAAGTTCTCATTCCTTGAATATCGCTACTGCCCGGTGATTGTGTGAATTACCTAAGAGAAGTTCCCCTCCTGAATAGGGCTATGCCCCGTGAGTCGTGAATTACCTAGAGAAGTTCCCTCTCCTTGAATAGGGCTATGCCCGTGAGGGTGATTACTTAGAGAAGTTCTCCTCCTTGAATGGGCTATGCCCGTGAGGTTTGAGATACCTAGAGAAGTTCCCCTCCTTGCAATAGGGCTATGCCCGTGTAGTTTAGAATTACCTAGAGAATTTCCCTCCTCTTGAATAGGCCTATGCCCATGAGGTGTGAATCACCTAGAGAAAGTTCCCCTCCTTGAATAGGGATCTGCCCCCCCTGAGGTGTGAATTACCTAAAGAATTCCCCTCCTTGAAATAGGGCTATGCCCGTCAGATGTGAATTACTAGAGAATTTCCCTCCTTGAATAGCGCTATGCCCGTGAGGTGTTGAATTACAGTAGAGAAGTATCCCCCTCCTTGAATAGGGCTAGCCCGTGAGGTGTGAATTACCTAAGAAGTTTCCCCGTCCGTGAATAGGGCTATCCCGGAGGAGTGAAGTTACCTTAGAGAAGTTTCCTTCCTTGAATAGTCTATGCCTGTGAGGTGTGAATACGTAGAGAAGTTCCCCTCCTTGAATAGGGCTATGGCCCGTAGGTGTGAATTACTAGAGGAAGTCCCCTCCATTGAATATGCGCTATGCCCGTGAGGTGTGAATACCTAAGAATTTCCCCTCCTTGTAATAGGCTATGCCCGTGAGTGTATTACCTAGAGAAGTTCTCCCTCTCCTTGAATAAGGCTATGCCGTGAGGTGTGAATTCTAAAGAAGTTCCACTCCTTGAATAGGTCATGCCCGTGAAGTTTGGGTGAATTACTAAAGAAGTTCCCCTCCATTAAATGAAGGCTATGCCCGTGAGGTGTGAATTAACCTAGAGAAGTTCCCTCCATTTGAATAGGGCTATTCCCATCGAGGTGAATTAACTAGAGAAGTTCCCTCCTTGAATATGGCTGATGCCGTGAGTGTGAAATTACAAAGGAGAAAGTCCCCTCCTTGATAGGGCTATGCCCGTGAGTGGAATACCTATGAGAATTCCCCTCCTGTGAATTAGGGCCTATGCCCTTGAGTGTGAATTACCTAGAGAAGTTCCCCTTCCGAATTAGGGCTATGTGTTAGGCTTGTGAATTACCGTAGAGAAGCTCCCCTCCTCGAATTGGTCTTTGCACGGTGAGGTGGAATTACCTAGAGAAGTTCCCCTCCTTGAATAGGGTATGCCCCGTGAGGAGTGAATACCTTAAGAAAAAGTTTCCTTTCCTTGAATGAGGCTATGCCTGTGAGGTGTGAATTACCTAAGAAGTTCCCCTCTTGAATAGGGCTATGCCGTGAGGTGGAAATTACCTAGAGAAGTTCCCCCTCCTTGAATAGGTTATGCCTGTGGAAGTGTTGATTACCTAAAAGAAGTCACCTCCTTGATATTAGGCTATGCCCGAGGTGTGAATACCTAGAGAAGTTCCCCTCCTGAAGAGGGCTGATGCCCGTGAGTAGTGAATGTACCGTAGAGAAGTTCCCTCTTGAAATAGCGGCTATGCCTGAGGTGTGAATACGTAGAGAAGTTCCATTCCTTGAATAAGGGCTATCCCGGTGAGGTGTGAATTACCTACAGAAGGTTCCCCTCCTTGAATAGGCTATGCCCGTGAGTGTTGAATTACCTAGAGAAGTTCCCTCTTTGAATAGGATGCCCGTGAGGTTGAATTACCTAGAGAAGTTCCCCTCCTATGCCCGTGAGGTGTGGTGAGGTGTGCATTACCTAAAGAAGTTCCCCTCCTTGAATAGGGCTATTGCCCGGGAAGTGTGAATTACCTAAAGAAGTTCCCCTCCTTAAAATAGCTATGCCCGTGAGGTGTGGAATACCTAGAGAAGTTCCCCTCCTTGAATAGCTATGCCCGTTAGGTGTAAATTACTAGAGAAGTTCCCCCTCCTTGAATATGGCTATAACCGTGAGGTGTGATGAATTACCAGAAGAAGTTCCCCTCCTTGAATACGGCTATGCCCGTGAGGTGTGAATTTTTACCGTAGAGAAGTTCCCCTCCTGAAATAGGGCTAGCCCGTGAGGTCTGAAGTACCTAGAGAATTCCCCTCCTTGAATAGGCTATGCCCGTGAGGTGTGAATTACTTAAAGAGTTTCCCTCTTGAATAGGGCTATGCCCGGTAGGTGTGAATTACCTAGAGATGTTCCCCTTCTTGAATAGGGCTATGCCTTTGAGGTGTGAATTTACCTAGAGAAGTTCCCCTCCTTGAATAGGCTATGCCCGTGAGGTGTGATTACCTAGAGAAGTTCCCCTCCTTGAATAAGGGCTATGCCCGTGAGTTGTGAATTACGTAGAGAAAGTCCCCCTCTTGAAATAGGGCTATGCCCGTGTGGCGTGTGAATTACCTAGAGAAGTTCCTCCCTTTGAATAGGGCTTATGCCCGGTGAGGTTGAATTACCTAGAGAAGTTTCCCGGCTCAACTTAAATTAGGCATGCCCGTGAGAGTGGAACTTACCTAGAGAAGTTTCCTTCCTTGAATAGGGCTGTGCCCGTGCTGAGGTTTGAATTACGTAGAGAAGTTCCCCTCCTTGAATAGGGCTATTGCCCGTGAGGTGTGAATTACGTAAGGAAGTTCCCCTCCTTGAATAGTCTATCCCGTAAAGTGAATTACCTAAGAGAGAGTTTCCCCGCCTTAAATATGCCTGATGCCCGTGAGGTGTGAATTACCTAGAGGAAGTTCCCCTCCTTGAATAGTGCTATGCGCCATAGGTTTAATTACCTAGAGAAGTTCCCCTCTTGAAGATGGCATGCCCGTGATGTTTTAAATTACTAGAGTAAGTTCCCCTCCTGAATAGGGCATATGCGCGTGAGGTGTGAATTACCTAGAGAAGTTCCCCTTCCTTTGATAGGGCTATGCCCGTCGAGGTGTGAAGTACTAGAGAAGTTTCCCCTTTCGAAAAAGGGCTATGGCCGTGAGTGTGAATTACCTAGAGAAAGTCCCCTCCTTGAATTAGGGCTATGCCCGAGAGATGTGAATTACCTAGAGAAAGTTCCTCCTGGAATAGGGCTATGCCGTGAGGGAGTGAATTACTAGAGAAGTTTCCTCCTGAATATGGCTGATGCCTACTGAGGTGTGAAATACCTAGAGAGTTCCCCTCCTTGAATAGGGCTATGCCCGGTGAGGTGTGAATTACGTAGAAAGTTCCCCTCCTTGAATAGTTATGCCCGTGAAGTGTGAATTACCTAAAGAGTTCCCCTCCTTGAATAGTGCTATGCCCGTGAGGTGTAAATTAACCCTAGAAAGTTCCCCTCCTTGAATAAAGGGGCTATGCCCGTGAGGTGTGAAATTACGTAGAGAAGTTCCCTCTTTGAATAGGGCTATGCCCGTGAGTGTGAATTACGTAGAGAAGCTCCATTCCTTGAAATAGGCTATGCCCGGTGAGGTGTGACATTACCTACAGAAGTTGCCCTCCTTGAATAGGCTATGCCCGTGAGGTGTGAATACCTAGAAGAAGTTCCCCTCCTTGAATAGGGCTATGCCCGTTGAGGTTGTGTAAGTTACATAGAGAAAGTTCCCCTCCTGATAGGGCTAGCCCGTGAGGTGTGAATTACCTAAAGAAGTTCCCCTCCTGAATAGGGCCCCATGAAGTGTGAATTACCTAAAGAAGTTCCCCTCCTCTAAAAAGGCTATGCCCGTGAGTGTGAATTACCTAGAGAAGTTCCCTCTTGAATAGGGCTATGCCCGGAGGTGTGAACTTACCTTAAAAAATTCCCTCCGTTGAATAGGCTATGCCGTTGAGTGTTGAATTACCTAGAAATTCCCCTTCTTGAATAGGGCTATGCCCTGAGGTGTGAATTACCTAGAGAAATTCCCCTCCTTGAATAGGGCTATGCCCGTGAGGTGTGAATTACCTAGAGAAGTTCGTCTCCTTGAATAGGGCTATGCACTTGAGGGTGGAATTACCTAGAGAAGTTCCCCTTTGAATAGGCTATGCCCGTTGAGGTGTGATTTACGTAGAGAATTCCCCTCCTTGAATTAGGCTATGCCCGTGAGGTGTGAATACCTAGAGAAGTTCCGCTTCCTTGAATAGGGCTATGCCCGTGAGGTTATAATTCCTTAGAGAAGTTCCCCTCCTGAATAGGGCTATGCCCGTGAGGTGTGATGTACCTAGAGAAGTTCCCCTCCGAGAATAGGGCTATGCCCGTGTGTGACATTACCTTAGAGAGCTCCCCTCCTCGAATAGGGCTTTGCCCGTGAGGTGTGAATTACCTGAGAAGTTCCCTTCCTCGAATAGGCTATGCCCATGAGGTCTGAAATACCTAAGAGAAGCTCCCCTCTTCGAATTGGGCTATCACGTGGAGGTGTGAATTACCTAGAGAAATGTTCCCTCTCCTCTGAATAGGCTATGCCCGTAGTGGTGAATGTACTACGAGAAGCTCCCTCCTCGAATAGGGCGATTGCCCTGAGTGTGTGAATTAACCTAGAAAGTCCCTCCTCGAATAGGGCTGATGCCCATGAGGTCTGAAATACCTAAGAGAAAGCTCCCCTCGTCGAATTGGCTATTGCCGTTGAGTGTGAATACCTATAGAATTCCCCTCCTTGAATAGGGCTATTGCCTGTGAAGGATTGAATTAACTAGAGGAAGTTTCCCTCCCTTTGAATGAGGCTATGCCCTGAGGTGGAATTACCTAGAGAAGTTTCCCTTCCTTGAATAGGGCTATCCCGTGAGTGTGAATACCTAGAGAAGTTAAACTCCTTGAATAGGGCTATTGCCCGTGAGGTTAGAATTACCTAGAGAAGTCCCCTCTTGAGATAGGCTATTGCCGCCGTAGTGTGAATTACTAGAGAATTCTCTCCTTGAATTAGGCGTATGCCCGTTGGCACGGTGGAATTACCTAGAGAAAGTTCCATTCCTTGAATAGGGCTATGCCCGTGAGTGTGAATTTACCTAAAGAAGTTCCCTTCTTTGAATAGGCTATGCCCGTGAGGTGTTAATTACCTAGAAAAGTTCCCCTCCCTGAATAGGGCTATGCCTCGCGTGAGGTGTAAATTACTAGAGAAGTTCCCCTCCTTGAATAGGGCTATGCCCGTTGAGTGTGAATTAACTAGAGAAGTTTCCCTCCTGGAATGGGCTATGCCCGTGGAGTGGATATACCGTAAGAGAAGTCCCTTCCGTTGAGATCGGGGCTATGCCCTTGAGTGTGAATTACCTAGAGTAAGTTACCCTCCTTTGAATAGGGCATGCCCGCTGAGGTTAGAATTACCTAGATAAGTTCCCCTCTTTGAATAGCTTACCGGGTGAGGTGTGAAATTACCTAGAGAAGTTCTCCTCCTTCAATAGGGCTATGCCCATGAGGTGGGAATTACCTAGAGAAGTTCCCTCCTTGAATAGGGCTGTTCCCGTGAGGTGTGAATACCTAGAGAAGGTTCCCCTCCGTTGATATAGGCTATGGCCCGTGAGTGTGAATTCATAGAGAAAGTTCCCCTCCTTGAATTAGGCTATCCCGTGGAGTGTGAATTACCTAGAGAAGTTCCCCTCCGTTAATAGGGCTATGCCCGTGAGTGTGAATTACCTAGAGAAAGGAAGTTCCCCTCCTTGAAAGGGGCTATGCCCGTGAGGTGTAAATTACCTAGAGAATTCCCCTCCTTGAATAGGGCTATGCCCGTGAGGTGTGAATTACCTAGAGAAGTTCCCCTCCTTAATAGGGCATCCCGTGAGGGTGAGATACGTAGAGAAGTCCACCCTCTTTGAATAGGCTATGCCGGTGAGGTGAATTTACGTAGAGAAGTTCCATTGCCTTGAATAGGGCTCTGCCCTGAGAGTGTGAATTACCTACAGAAGTTCCCCTTCTTGAATAGGGCTATGCCCGTAGGTGTGAATTACCTAGATAATGTCCCCTCCTTGAATAGGCGTATCCCAGCTGAGGTTGAATACCTAGAGAAGTTCCCCTCTTGGAATAGGGCTATGCCCGTGAGTAGTGAAATACCTAAAGAAGTTCCCCTCTTGAATGGGCTATGCCGTGAAGTTGTGAATTACCTAGAAAGAAAGTTCCCACTCCTAAATAGGCTATGCCGGAGGTGAATTACCTAGAGAAAGTTCCCCCCCTTGAATAGGGCTATGCCGTGTGAGTGTGAGATTACCTAGAGAAATCCCCTACTTGAATAGCGGCTATGCCCGTGAGTGCTGAATTTACCTAGAGAAGTTTCCCCTTCTTGATACGCTATGGCCCGTTGAGTGTGTGTAATTACGCTAGAGAAGTTCCCCCCTTGAATAGGGCTATGCCCGTGAGTGTGAATTACCTAGAGAAGTCCCTCTTTGATTAGGGCTATGCCCTTGAGATGTGAATTTACCTAGAGAAGTTCCCTTTTTGAAATAGGGTAATGGCCCGTGAGGTGTGAATTACCTAGAGAAGTTCCCCTCCTTGTATAGGGCTATGCCCGTGAGGTGTGAATTACCTAGAGAAGTTCCCCTCCTTGAATAGGGCTATGCCCGTGAGGTGTGAATACCTAGAGAAGTTCCCCCGTCCTTGAATATAGCGTTACCCGTGAGTGTGAATTTACCTAGAGAATCCCCCTCTTTTTTGAATATGCTTTGCCCGTGAGGTGTGAAATTCCTAGAGAAGCTCCCTCCGAATCTATGCCCGTGAGGTTGAATTACCTAGAGAAGTTCCCTTCCTCGAATAGGGCTATGCCCCATGAGTCTGAAAATACCTAGCAGAAGCCTTCCCTCCTTCGAATTGGCTATGCACGTGAGGTGTGAATTACCTAGAGAAAGTTCCCCTCCTCAAATAGGGCTATGCCCGTGAGGTGTGAATTAACCAGAGAAGTTCCCCTCTCGAATAGGGGCTATGCCGTGAGGTGTGAATTACCCTAGAGAAGTTCCTTTCCTCGATAGGGCTATGCCCATGAGGTCTGAAATAACCTAGAGAAGCTCCCCTCTTCGCAAATTGGGCTATGCACGTGAGTGTGAATTACCTAGAGGAAGTCCCCTCCTTGAATAGGCTATGCCCGTGAGGTGCGGAATTAACTAGAGAAGTTTTCCCTCCTGAATAGGGCTATGCCCGTGAGGTCTGAATTACCGTAGAGAAGTTTCCTTCCTTGAATAGTGCTATGGCCCGTAGGTGTGAATTACCTAGAGAAGTAAACTCCTTGAATAGGCTATGCCCGTGAGGTTAGGAATTACCTAGAGAATTCCCTCTTTGAAATCAGGCTATGCCCGTGAGGTGTGAATTACCTAGAGAGTTTCCCCTCCTTGAATAGGGCTATTGCCCGTGAGGTGTGAATTACCTAGAAAGTTCCCCTCCCTTGAAATAGGCTATGCCCGTGAGTGTGAATTACCTAGAGATTCTCCGTTCCATTGAATAGGGCTATGCCCGGTGATGTGTGAATTACCTAGAGAATCCCCCCTTGAAAAGGGCTGATTGCCCGTGAGTTGTAAAATTACCTAGAAGAAGTTCCCCTCCTTGGAAAGGGGCTATGCCGTGAGGGTGAATTAACTAGGAGAAGTTTTCCCTCCTTAGAATAGGCTATTGCCCGTGAGGTGTGAAGTTACCTAGAGAAGTTCCCTTCCCTAAATAGGGATGCCCTTGAGGTGTGGAATACCTAGAGAAGTACCCTTCCTTGAATAGGGCTTCTGTGGTTAGAATTACCTAGAGAAGTTACCCTCATTGAATAGGCTGAGCCGTGAGGTGTGAATTACTAGAGAAGTTGCTCCTCTTGAATAGGGCTGATGGCCCAATGAGTGTGATATTACGCTAGGAAGCTTCCCCTCCTTAATAGGGCTGTTCCCCGGAGGTGTGAATTACCTAGAGAAGGTTCCCCTTCTTGAATAGGCTATGCCCGTAAGGTGTGAATAACATAGAAAAGTTCCCCCTCTTGAATACGGCTATGCCCGTTAGGTGTGTGAATCACTTAGAGAAGTTCCCCTCCTTGAATAGGGCTATGCCGTTGAGGTGTGAATACCTAGAGAAAGTTCCCCTCCTGAAATTAGGATATGCCCGTTGAGGTGAAATTACCTAGAGAAGTCCCCCTCCTGAATAGGCTATGCCCGTGAGGATGTAATTTACCTAGAGAAGTTCCTTCTTGAATAGGCTATGCCCGTGAGTGTGAATTACCTAGAGAGGGAAGTTCTCCTCCTTGAATATGGCTTTGCCCGTGAGTGTGGATTACCTAGAGAAGTTCTCCTCTTTGAATAGGGCTATGCCCGTGAGGTGTGAATACCTAGAGAAGTTCCCTCCTTGAATAGGGCTGATGCCCGTGGGATGTGAACTTACCTAGAGAAATTTCCCCTCCTGAATAGGGCTTATGCCCGTGAGGTGTGACATACCTAGAGAATTCCCCTCCTTGAAAATAGGGCTATGCCCGTGAAGTGTGATTACTAGAGAAGTTCCCTCCTTGCAATAGGGCTGTGCCCGTGAGTTGTGAATTACCTAGAGAAGTCCCCTCTTGAATAGGCTATGCCGTTGAGTGTTGAATTACTAGAAAAAGTTCCCCTCCTTGAATACGCCTATGTCCGTGAGGGTGAGGTGTGAATTACTAGAGAAGTTCCCCTCCTGAATAGGGCTTATGCCGGTGAGGTTGTGTGAATTACCTAGAGAAAGTTCCCCTCCTTGAAATAGGGCTATGCGTGAAGTGTAAATTACCTAGAGAAGTTCCCCTCCTTGAATAGGGCTAGCCCTCGAAGGAGTGAGATACCTAGAAAGTTCCCTTCCGTGAATATCGCTTTTGCCCGTGATGTTTGAATTACCTAGGAGAAGTTCCCTCCTTGAATACGCTATATGGCCGTGAGGTGGAATTACCTAGAGAAGTTCCCCTCCTTGAAATAGGCATTATGCGTGAGGTGTGAATACCTAGAGAAGTTCCCTCCTTGAATAGGGCTATGCCCGGAGGTGTGAAATTACGTTAGAGAAGTTCCCCTCTTGAATAGGGGGTAATGCCCGTGAGGTGTGAATTACGTGAGAAGTTCCATTCCTTGAATAGGACTATGCCCGTGAGTGTGAATTACCTACAGAAGTTCCCCTTCTTGAATAGGCTATGCCCCGTGAGGTGTGAATTACCTAGAGAAGTTCCCCTCCTTGAATAAGGCTATGCCCGTGAGGGGTGAAATTACCTAGAGAATTCCCCTCCTTGAATAGGGCTTATCGTGCCCGTGAGGGGTGAATTACCTAAAGAAGTTCCCCTCCTTGAATAGGGCTATTGCCGTAAGTGTGAATTACCTAAGAAGTATCCCCTCCTTAAAAAGGCTATGCCCGGTGAGGTGAATTACCTAGAGAAGTCCCCCCATGAATAGGGCTATGCGTGAGGTGTGAATTACTTAGAGAAATTCCCCTCCTTGAATAGGGCTATGCCCGTGAGGTGTGAATTACCTAGAGAAGTTCCCCTTCTTGAATAGGGCTATGCCCGTGAGGTGTGAATTACGTAGAAATTCCCCTCCGTTGAATAGGCTATTGCCGTGAGGTGCTTGAATTACTAGACGAAGTTCCTTCCTGAATAGGGCTAGCCGCGAGGTTTTTTGAATACCTAAGAGAAGTTCCCCTCCTTGAATAGGCTGCTACCCGTGAGGTGTGAATATACCTTAGAGAAGTTCCCCTCTCGATAGGGCGTTTGCCCCCGTGAGGTGTGAATACCTATAGAAGCTCCCCTCCTCGAATAGGCATGGCCCGCGTGAGGTGTGAATTTACCTAGAGAATTCCCTTCCTCGAAATAGGGCTATTTGCCATGAGGTCAAATACTTAGAGAAGGCTCCCCTCGTCGAATGGGGCTATGCACGTGAAGTGTGAATTACCTAGAGAAGTTCCCCTCTCTTAATAGGTCTATGCCCGTGAGGTGTGAATTACCTAGAGAAAGCTCCCCTCCTCGAATAGGGCTATGCCGGTGAGGTGTGAATTTACTAGAGAAGTTCGCCTTCCTCGGAATAGGGCGTATGCCCATAGGTCTGAAATACCTAGAGGAAGCCCCCTCTTCGAATTGGCATGCACGTGAGTTAATTACCTAGAGAAGTTCCCCTCTTGAATAGGGCTACCCCTGAGGTGTGAATTAACTAAGAAAATTCCCTCCTTGAATCAGGGCTATGCCCGTGGAGCGGTGTGAATATACGTAGAGAAGGTCCGCTTCCTTGAAATAGGCTATGGCCCTGTGAGGGTGTGAATTACCTTAGAGAGTTAAACTCCTTGCAATAGGCTATGCCCGTGAGGTTAGAATTACCTAGAGAAGTTCCCCTCTTTTGAATAAGGGCTATGCCCGTGAGTGTGAATTACCTAGAGAAGTTCTCCTCTTAATAGGGCTATTCCCGTGAGTTGTGAATTACCTATAGAGAAGTTCATTTCCTTGAATAGGGCTATGCCCGTGACGTGTGAATTACCTAGAGTTCTTCCGAATTAGGGCTATGCCCGTGAGGTGAATTACCTTAGAGAAGTCCCCTCCTTGAAAAGGGCTATGCCGTGAGGTGTAAATTACCAGAGAAGTTCCCCTTCCTGAATAGGCTATGCCCGGAGTTTAATTTTTTAACTAGAGAAGCTTCCTCCTTGAATTAGGCATGCCGCGTAAGGTGAATTACCGTAGAAAGTTCCAACTTCCTTGAATAGGCTAGCCTGAGCGTGTGAATTACTAGAGAAGTTACCCTCCTTGGAATAGGGCTATGCCCGTGAGGTTAGAATTACCTAGAGAAGTTCCCCTCTTGAATAGGTTATGCCCGTGAGTGTGAATTCCTTAGAGAAGTTCTCCTCTCTTTGAATCCCTTCTTGAATAGGGCAGGTGTGAATTACCTAGAGAAGTTTCCCCTCCTTGAATACGGCTGTACCCGTGAGGTGGAATTACCTAGAGAAGTTTCCCCTCCTTGAATAGGGCTGTGCCACGTGAGGTGTGAATTACATAGAACAGTCCCCTCCTTGAAACGGCTATGCCCTGTGATTGTGAATTACTAGCAGAAGTTCCCCTCCTATGAATAGGGCTATGCCGTTGAGGTGGTGAAAATTACCTAGAGAAGTTTCCATCCTTGAAAGAGCTTTGCCCGTGAGGTGTAAATTACCTAGAGAAGTTCCCCTCCGTTAAGTAGGCTATGCCGTGAGGAGTGAATTACCTAAGAGAAGTTCCCTTCCTTGAATAGGGCTATGCCCGTGAAGGTGTTGTCGGGGGAATATTACCTGGAAAGTTCTCCCCTCCTTGAATATGCTTTGCCCGTGAGGTCGTTGAATTACCCTAGAGAAGTTCCCCTCCTTGAATAGGGCTATTGCCCGGTGAGGTGTGAATACCTAGAGAAACTTCCCCTCCTTGAATAGGGCTTGCCCGTGAGGTGGTGAATTACCTAAGAAGTCTCCTCTGAATAGCTATGCCCTGAGGTTAATACCTAGAGAAGTTCCCCTCGTTGAATAGGGCTATGTCCCCCTGAGATGTAGAATTACCTAGATAATTTCCCCTTCTTGAATAGGGCTATGCCCGTGAGGTGTTGAATTACCTAGAGAAGTTCCCCTCCTTGAATGGGGCTATGCCCGTGAAGTGTGAATTTACCAAGAGAAGTTCCCTCCTTGAATAGGGCTGTAGCCCGTGAGGTGTGAATTACCTAGAGAAGTTCCCCTCCTGAATAGGGCTATGCCCCGTGAGGTGTGGAATTACCTAGAAAAGTTCCCCTCTTGAATAGGGCTATGCCCGTAAGTTGTGAATTACCTAGAGAAGTTCCCCTCCTTGAATAGCTCTATGTGAGGTGTGAATTACCCTAGAGAAGCCCCTTCCTGAATAGGATTATGCCCGTGAGGTGTGATTTAACTAGAGAAGTTCCCCACCCTGAATAGGGCTATGCCTCAGGAGAACCTAGAGACAGTCCCCTTCTTGAATATCGCCTGCCCGTGATGTGTGAATACCAGAGAAGTGCCCCTCCTTTAATAGGCTTGCCCGTGTGTGTGAATTACTAGAGTAAGTTCCCCTCCTTATAGGGCTATGCCGTGAGGGTGAAATTACCTAGAGAAAGTTCTCCTTCCTTGAATAGGGCTTATCCCGTGAGGTGTGAATTACTCAGAGAAGTTCCCCTCCTTGAATAGCTATGCCCGTGGATGTGAATTACCTAGAAGAATTTCCCCTCCTTAATAGGCGATGCCATGAGGTGTGATATTACTTAGAGAAAATCCCCTCCTTGAATAGGGCTATGCCCGTGAGTGTGAATTACCTAGAGAAGTTCCCCTCCTTGAATAGGGCTATTGCCCGTGAGGTAGAAATTACCTAGAGAATTTCCTTCTTCTTGAATAGGCTATGCCCGTGAACGGTTGAATTTACGTAGAGAAGAAGTTCCCCTTTTTGAGTATGGCTATGCCCGTGAGGTGTGGAATTAACTATAGAAGTTCCCCTCCTTGAATAGGGCTATGCCATTGAAGGTAGAGATTACCTAGAGAAGTTCCTTTCCTTGAAATAGGCTAATGCCTAGTGAGGTGTGAAATTACGGAGAGAAGTTCCGCCTCGTCTGAATAGGGCTATGCCCTGTAGGTCGTGAATAGCTTAGAGAAGTTCCCCTCCTGGAATATGGCTATGCGCCCGTGAGGTGTGAAATACGTAGAGAAGTTCCCCTCCTGAAATAGGCTATGCCCGTGAGGTAGTGACATTCACCTAAGAGAAGTTCCCCTCTCAATAGTGTAGTGCTTGTAGGGTGAATTACCTAGAGACAAAGCTCCCCTCCTCGAAGATGGTCTATGCAGTGAGGTGTGAAGTTACCTACGAGAAGTTCCCCCTTTGGACATAGTCTATGCCGCTGGAGTGTGAAATTACCTAAAAGATTAGGTTCGCCTCCGATTGAATCAGGGCTATGCGGCACGTGAGGGTGAAAGGACCTAGAGAAGGTCCCCTCCGTAAGAGGGAGCCCGGAAGGGGGAATGACAGAAAGAAGTGCCCTCCGGGAAGAGGCGAGGCCCGCGGAGGGTAAGGACCTAAGAAGAGGCCCCGCACGGGTAATGAGGGCGCAGAGGCCCGGGAGGGGAAGACGGAAAGAAAGGGCCCCGCGGGAAGAGGGCGAGGCCCGGGGAGGGGAAGGACGGAGAGAAGGGCCAGCCGGCGAAGAGGGCGAGGCCCCGCGGAGTCGGGAAGACCGACAGGAAGGGCCCCGCCGGGAAGAGGCTAGGCCGGACGGGGGAAGGACCGAGAGAAGTGCCCCGCCGCGAAGAGGGCGAGGCCCGGGAGGGGGAAGTACCTAGAGAGGGCCCCGCCGGAAGAGCGGCGAGCCCGTGAGGGATAATGGCGGAAGGACCGAAAGAACAGGGCCCCGCCTGAAGAGGCGAGGCCCGGGAAGGGTGGGAAAATGCGACCGAACGAAGGGCCGCGCCGTAAAGAAGGGCGAGCCCGGGAGGGGAAGGACCGAGAGAAGCGGCCCCGCGGTAAAGGGCGAGGCCCGGGAGGGGGGAAGGACCGAGAGAAGGGCCCCGCGCGTGAAGAGGGCGAGGCCCGGGAGGGGGGAAGGACCGAGAGAAGGCCCCGCCTGGGAGAGGGCCGAGGCCGGAAGGGGGGGAGGAGTACCCGAGAGAAGGCACCCGCCGGAAGAGGGCGAGGCCGGGAGGGGGAAGGACCGAGAGAAAGGCCCCGCCGGCGGAAGAGGGGCGAGGCCCGGGAGGGGGAAGGACCGAGAGAAGGTCCCCCGGCTGGAAGAGCGGCGAGGCCCGGGAGGGGAATACGGAGAGAGGGCCCCGCCGGAGAGAGGCGAGGCCCAGGAGGGGGAAGACCGAAGAGAAGGGCCCCGGCCGGAAGAAGGGCGCAGGCCCGGAGGGGGGAAGGAGCGAGAGAAGGGCCCCGCGGGGAAGAGGGCGAGGCCCGGGAGGGGACAGACCGAGAGAAGGCCCCGGGGGGAAAAGAGGGCCGAGCCCGGCGAGGGGGAAGGACGCCGACGAGAAGGTCCCCGCGGAAGGGAGGCCCGGGAGGGGAATGACCGAGAGAAGGGCCGCGCGGGAAGAGGGCGAGGCCCGGGGAGGGGGGAATGACCGACGAGAAGGGCCCCGCACGGGAAGAGGGCGAGGCCCGGGAGGAGGGAAGGACCGAGAGAGAGGGCGGCCGGACAAGAGGCGAGCCGGGAGGGGGAAAGGACGGAGAGAAGGGCCCCGCCGGAAGAGGGCGAGGCCCGGAGGGGGGAAGGACGGAGAGAAGGCCCGCCGGAAGAGGGCGAGGCCCCGGGAAGAGGATAGGACCGGAAAGAAGTGCCCCGCCGAAAGAGGCGCGAGCCCTGGGAGGGGGGAAGACCGAAGAGAAGGCCCCGCGGAAGAGGGCGAGGCCCCAGGAGGCGGGAAGGACCGAGAGAAGGGCCCCGCCGGAAGAGCCGAGGCCCGGGAGGGGAAAGGACCGGAGAGGAAGGCCCCGCACGGGAAGAGGCGAGGCCCGGAGGGGAAGGACCAGAGAGAAGGGCCCCGCCTGGAAGAGGGCAGGCCCGGAGGGGAAGGACCGAGAAAGGAAGCGGCCCCGGCGCGAAGAGGGCGAGGCCCGGAGGGGGAAGGACCGAAGAAAGCGCCCCGCCGGGAAGGGGCGGGGGACGGGAGGTGGAAGGACCGAGAAGATAGAAGGGCCCCGCCGGCGGAAGAAAGGGCGAGCCGGAGGGAGGGAATGACCGAGAGAAGGGCCGGCCGGAAGAGGGCGAGCGAGCCGAGGAGGGGGAAGGACCGACAGAAGTGCCCCTCCGGGAAGAGGCGAGGCCCGGAGGGGGGAAGACCGAGAGAGAAGGGCCCCGCCGGGAAGAGGTAGGCCCGGAAGGGGGATAGGACCGAAGAAGGCCCGCGCGGAAGTAGGGCGAGGGCCCGGGAGGGGGGAAGGACGAGAGGATGGCCCCGCCGGAAGAAGGGCGGAGGCCCGGGAGGGGGAAGGACGGGAGAGAAGGGCCCCGCGGGGAAGGGCGAGGCCCGGGAGGGGGGAAGACGGAGAGAAGGGCCCCGCCGGGAAGAGGGCGAGGCCCGGGGAGGGGAAGGACCGACAGAAGGGCCCGCCGGGAAAGAGGGGCGGCAGGCACCGGGAGGGGGAAGGACCGATGAGAAGGGCCCCGCCCGGGGAAGAGGCGAGCCGCGGGAGGGGAAGGACCGAGAGAAGGGCCCCGCCGAGGGAAGGAGGCGAGGCCCGGGAGGGGAAGACCGAAAGAAGGGCCCGCCGGGAAGAGGGCGAGGCCCGGGAGCCAAGGGGAAGGACCGAAAGAAGGCCCCGCCGGAAAAGAAGGCGAGGCCGGGGAGGGGAAGGACCGGGAGAAGGGCCCCGCCGGGCAAGAGCGGCGGGCCCGGAGGGGGAAGACCGAGAGAAGGGCCCGCCGGGAAGAGGCGAGGCCGGAGAGGGGAAGACCGAGAAGAAGGTCCCCGGCCGGGGAAAGCCGAGCCCTGGGAAAAGGACCGAGAGAAGGTCCCCGCCGGAAGAGGGCGCAGGCCCTGGAGGGAAATGACCAGGAGGGAAACTGGCCCCCGGCCGAGGGAGGAGGGCAGGCCCGGAGGGAGGAAGGACCGAAGGAAGGCCCGCGGAAAGAGAGGGCGCGAGGCCCAATCGGAATCTAGACAGGACACACAGCAAAGAAAAAACTACAACGAAGAGTCAATCGCACCTATCAGAAGCCTTGACGAGGTACAAACACAGCCACAGTGGAACACAGCAACTGCCTCGACAACCTCTACACACTCTGGTCACCGTCCCTACACAAACAGCCCTAGAAAGGTAAACCATATCATGTCTCCCACTTCCACCATCAATAAGATATATTGCCCTGATAATTACAAATAAAAAATATATATACTCATTAATATATTAATATATAATATAAAATAAAAAATATTATAAAATAAATAATATTAAATTAAAAATAAAAAATAATAATATAAGATAAGATAATAATTATATATAAAATGAATAAATATATTAATTATAATAATATATAACAAAAAGATAACCATGTGGAGTCAGAAAATGAATCGTAGAAGTGATTGATCCGTAGGGAGAGTATCTGTGTTAAAGTAATACTTCACTTTAAAACAAGAACATAAGTATACTAGATGATATAGAGATTATTGAAGAAAAGTATGATATTTTGTGTAAAGAAGGAGATGTTAAGTATGGTGGATGTTAACATGAGTAGAATGGATTATCGATATTATGTTTCTAGTAAATTAATTAGTGGGGATTGATAAGAGAAAAGTAACGAAGATAGTGGGATTAAATTAAGATGAGAAGATAGTGAAACCCGGATAATAAGGATAAGAAGTAAGAACGCTCGCACAGTAAAATCAGTGAATGTGAACAAGTTGAAAGCTGAATTAATCGGGAGCAATTACAGTGTAAAGAGCAATGTATAGTGTTGTCTAAAGTAGAAGTTAAACGAAAATTGATTCACATCAACCCTAAGGCTGGCAAGGGGTTGAATGAAGGAGTATGAGGGTTAAAAAAAAAAAAAACAGCTGCGTTGAATTGACAAAAGAAAATTGAGACAGTTTGCAAAAAAAGATGCTCGAATTCCTGAAGAGGAAAAAGGAATGGCTAAAAATGCATACTAAGAGAAAAGAAAGGATAAATTGAACAGTTTTGAATAGAATGAATGGGACAGTACAAGGAATAGGAAGCTCTTCTGAAGGGAACGCGAAAGTTAAGATTAGATTAAGGGGAACCTGCTTAGAAAATGAATAGGATGTGTTTTTGTGACTGTCCTTGTGTATCATGGAGAATACAGTATCCTATGATAGCTGTTGAAATATCTGGTGCTGAAGAGTGATAATGCTGTTAGTGATGGTTCAAGATAGATTAGCTATTTCTGATGAGGTATAGTACACACACACACAATGAGGTAGAGCTGAGAAAAGTTGAAGAATGGTTAATCTGCAGGTATATGAAATTACTGGTGAATGATCAAGAATGAGCAAAGATCGTGATTGATTGATCTTGAAATTTGTAATAAAGCTAAGGAGAAATGGGGTTAGAAGTGAGAGAAAGTTGAACGTAATGTTAAATCTGCAGTTAAGATGAAATTAACTGGTGTAAATGATCAACGAACGGAGCAAATGGTGATGAGTTGGATCTTGAAGTTGTGTAATAAAAGCGTTTATGGAGAGGGTATAGTTTCGAAGGATTGAGGAGAGCAGTAATAGTACCTTATATAAGGTCTAGGAATAAAGGTAAACTGTGTAGAAATATAATAGGGGATTTAGTTGTATGAGTGTTGTAGGAAGATTGCTGTGTTGGTCGAAAGAGTTGCGCCGAATGGACTGAAGACCTGATTGGTGAAGAACAAGGTTCTTTTAGAAGGGATGTGTGGATCAAAATCTTTACATTGAAGCAAATGATAGAGAAAATGATGCTAGAGGAAGAATAAATTTGGATTTAGTTTGATGGATTTCCAACAGGTATGATAGTTAATATGGAAGGTCATAGGCACAGTTTAGTCGATATATAGTGTTGAGAGGCTTCTAATGAATCAAAAGGTTTGTATGACGATAGTGAGGCGTGTGTAAGAATAAATGTTGTCAAAAGATTGGTTTTAGTATTAATAGCGCGAGTGGAGGCAGGTTGTGTAAGTCTCTTGGTTATTCAATTGTATATGAATTGGGTACTGAAAGAATTGAAGTGGCTTGACAGGAAAATGTGTATAGAAATGATGAGATGAGTGGAAGGTGCCCTACCATATATGCGGATGATTTTGTTTTTGTGTGGCGAATCTGAAGAGTTGAGAGATTGGTAGAGAGATTTGGGCAGTGTGTAAAAGTAGGGGTTTGAAAGTAACGTTAAATAAGAGTTAGTTATGTTTGTGATTGAGGACAGTCCTCGTTGTGAAAGTTATGTTAGATGGTGAGCAGCTGAACCAAGTGTCTGAGTTTAAATATTTAGAGAATATGTTGGATGAGAAGGGAATGGATGATCATGAGTTAGTAGGATAAGTTGTGAATGGCAGGAAGTGCTGGCAATTAAAATCGTTGGAAGTAAAGGAATCTAAGTCATTTAGTCCTAGGGTCTTACCATGACGGCATATGTTGTTACCGTGTTATTGTATAGTAGTGAACTATGTCTGGAATAAGAAGGTATAGATCTTAAAGTTCAATGTGTTCAGATGGACAATTAGGGTCATGTTAGTGTGAGAAGAATTGATAAAAAGAGAATGAACATATTAGAGAGTTGGGTGGTGTGAAAAAGGGGTAACCGAGAGAATAAATGAAAGTATGTTGAGATGGTTTGTCATGTGGAAAAAAGATGAATGATAGTCGTTTTTTAAGCAATGATATATGCGAATGTGTTGAAAACGACCGTGGAGATCGAAAAAAGTGGACTGAGTCAGAAACGGAATGTCTGATGGAGAGATAATATGAGTTTGCAGAGCGAGAATAAAGTGCATAATAAGAGAGAATGGAGGGGTTTTGTGGAGGGGTATGGTTGTGGCCACCTGGGTAATGATGACCCCTATACACTGACGATTACCATATGAGGGTCCGTTGCTCATCCTGAAAGCCTATAGAAGGTAAATTTTTCTGACTGAGACGAGTCCTTACTAAATTGAATGCTTTAACCAGAGCGGTAAGGCTGGGCTTTCCTTTCAACTTTTGTCATATTCTTCAACTGGCTTTTATTTTTATTCGTTGTTTACGCCACCTTACCACCAGTCTGTGGGAGAAAAAGGTTAGTAGAAGAAGAATAATAATATATAATAATATATACTATATATTCAATAATATATTTAGTATATATAACTCGCCACACGAGATAATATATATATATATATATATATATAGAATATAATAATAATTTATAATAATATAATATACCTATATAATATTAATAGAGTAGAAATATAGTTCCTATACTCTATGCAACTATATAGATTTACTTTAATATATATATATATATATAGATACTATATATATATATATAATAAATAATAGACATATATATAATATATAATATTACCTTATATATTAATATAATCGAATATAATATATAGTACACCAGCTATACCGTATATGATGTATTATAACTACAATCTATATATATAATATATATATATATATAGTATATCGTATATAAAATATACTATATATATATATACTAGTATATTATATATATAATAACTTTAATAATATATATATATTAATATAATACTTATATATATATATATATATATATTAACTACGCTATAGTATATATAGGGTCTAATGATATTAAGTGTATACATATAATATAATATATATATATATAATTCCATAAAAAATATATATATACATATACGGTATATAATAATAAGTAATATCTATTATGAATATCAATAGTATAAATGACGCTCTCATATATGTACCCATAATTGTATAAAATATATAAATATATATAATATATTACTATAATATAACATATTATAATATAATAATATATAATATATATTAATAATATATAATAATGTGAATAGGCCTAATATATTTGCCTACATAATAATAATAATATATAAATCATATAATCAGACATGTGAACTGTAATAATTAATATAGCCCTAGATCACTCAATAAAACAAATTATTATAAGTACTAAAACTCTACTTCTATAACTTGCTATACCTCTTTAACATATGTATTTTTACTGTATTTAATGCTAAATACCCTAAAAAAGACTTGATATATTATGAACAAAATAAGTAATAAAAAAAAAAAAAAAATGAGTCTTTAGGTTTTTTTTTTTTAAAAAAAACGAACGTTTTTTTTTTAATCCCAACCCTAAGTGAGACTATGGTCTGGATAGCTATGGTGTGGAATAAGAAGTATAAATCTAAAGTTCAATGTGTCAGAAGGCAATCTTAGGGTATCTAGGTGAGAAGAATGTCGATAAAATGAGGAATGAACGTATTAATAGTTGTGGGTGAAGATAAGGGGAAATTGAGAGAAAAATAAAGTTATGTTAGATGTTTGTCAGTGAAAGGATGACATGATAGCTCGGTTGGTTAAAGCGGAGATTATAGTGCGAGGTTGTGTTGGGAACCACGGCTGGGAGACCAAAGTAATAAATTTTGGATTGAGTCGGTGAACGAAATGTCTGGAAGAGAGAAAATTGAGTTGGCAGAGGCAGAATTAAGTGTGCATAAGTGAATGGCGGGTTTTGTATGGGGGCATGGTTGTGCCCACCTGGGCAAGGATGAACCTTCCATTGACGATACCATACGTGAGGTCCGTCGCCCGGTCCCATGAAGCTCTTAGTGATTTAGCTGTCTCGGACGAGTTCTCCACAATTATATGGTACAGAGGGCGGTAGCTGGCTTTCCTTTCGACTTTTGTCATATTCTATCCTACTGCTTTTCTTTTCGATGCTATACGACGCACCTTACCCCCAAGTCTTGGGGAAAAGATGAAGATAAAAAAGAAAAAAGATATATATATATATAAGATATATATATATATATATATATATATATATATATTAGTATAATATATATATATATAATATTATAATATATAATATATTATATATTATATGATATATATAATATTAATTATCCTTTTTCTTTATTCTCCTTGCGTTTCCCACTAAATTTGGGTAGGGTGCGTAACATGCAGGGCAATAGGATAGTTAAGTAGAAGAGCATGACATTAGTCGAAAGGAAAGCCTCCCCTCCCCTTAAGTGAGAGCTCGTTTCAGTAGTCAAAAAAAATCCAAAATAGGGCTTAAAAAGATTGAGGACCCTGACTGTGGCATCTGGTCAATGTGGGGTTCATCCTCTGGGCCAGGCCCACAACCATACCCCATCACAAAACACCGTCATTCTTTGCTATTATGCAAATATCTTGTCGCCTCTCTCCTTTGACTCAATCCAATTTTCTTCGGTGTCCTAGCCGGTCCATTCTTAGCAAATTCACCACTATACATCCACTTAACCAACCGACTATCATCCATTCTTTCCATATGGCAAAATCATCTCAATGTACTCTCCTTTATTCTCTCATTGATGAATTTGCTAACACCACACAACTCTCTAGCAAGCTCAATCTTCATTTTATCAATTCTCACACTCAACACGCCCCTGAGATTGTCCATTTGAAAAGATTGTACTTTTGTACTCTTATATACATACCATAGTTTCCCTACTCTACATTAACACTGGTAACAACGTATCTTCATGAAAAACTCTAGTGTCTCAAGACTTAGTTCCTTTGTGTCCATCAGGAATTTAATTGCACAAGCCATCTTCATACTATTCACAACTTTCCATCTAAGCTCTGCATCATTCGTTCCCTTTTCATCCAACATATATCTTAAATATTAAAACTCAAATACTTGTTAAAATTGTTCATCATCCAAAATGACCCCCCACAGCAAACTCTCCTTACTCACTATCACAACCTTATTCTTATCAACATTTACTTTCAAACCCCTCCTTTTACACACCCTGCCAACCCTTCTACCAATCCTCTCAAACTCTAATCAGATTCGCCGCACAAAGTCAAATCATCAGCATAATTCCATTCTCCATCAGTCTAACACCTTTCTCTACCTTTAATTCTTTCATCACCCCATCCATATAGAAATCAAATAACCAAGAAGACACAACACATCCTTGCTTCACTTCACTATTAACATTAAACCATTCACTTTTAACTCCATTTTATTCCTACACACGCTTCACTATCGTCATTCATACTTTTGATTACATTCAAGAGCCTACCACCAATACCATATATCACTAACACCTGACACAAAGCTTTCTTATTAATCCTGTTATACGAAAGTTGCAAATCCATAAAACCTAAATACAATTTATTCTACTTCTCTCTCATTCTCAAAATCATTTGTTTCAATGTGAAAATTTGATCTACATATTCTCTGGCACTCAAGCTTAAATGCACCATGATCTTTGCCAATCAGTCATTCAGTCACTCGCCGCAATCTTTCGACCAAAATACCAGCACATATTTTCCCTACAACACTCAATGAACTACTTCCCCTATAGTTCCTACAGTTGCCCTTATGCATATACAAGGGTACTATTATTTTTCTCCGTGTGTGTGTGTGTGTGTGTGTGTGTGTGTGGTGTGTGTGTGTGTGTGTGTGTGTGTGTGTGTGCTTGTGGGTTGTGTGTGGTGTGTGGTGTGTGTGTGTGTTGTGTGTGTGTTGTTGTGTGGTGTTGTGTGTGTTGAGTGTGTGGTGTTTGGTGATGTTGTGTTGTGTGTGTGTGTGGTGTGTGGTGTGTGATGTTGGTGTTTGTGGGCGTGTGTGTGTGTGTGTGTATGTGGGTTCTAAATATGTGTGTTGGTTGTGGTGTGTGTGTGTGTGTGTGTGGTGAGGTTTTTTTGTGTGTGGGTGTGTGTGTGTGGTGTATGAATGTTTGAGTGTGAGGGTAGTGCGAGAAGTTTTGGTGGGTGTGTGTGTGTCTGTCGTGTGTGTGTGTGGTGTGTGTGTGTGTGTGGGGCGTGTGGCTGTTGCGCATATTAGAACTGTGTAGTGTATGTGTGCGGCTAGTGTTGTGATTGTGTGGCCCTTTGTGTGTGTGTGTGCTTGTGTGTCCTGAGTGTGTGGTGGTTGTGTTGTGGATAGTGTGTTGTGGTGTGTGTTCCGTTGAAATTACCTAATGTGTGTGGAGATGTGTGTGTGAGCATTTGTCGCTGTTGGGTGGTGTGTGTGTGGTGGTGTGGTGCCTGTGTGTGTGTGGTCTTGTGTGGTGTGTGTGTGTGTAATAGGGTGGGCGTTGTTGTGTGTGGGTGGATGTGTTGTGTGTGTGCCCACATGTGGTCTGGAGATGTTGTGGTGTGTGTGTGAGTGTTGGGTGATTGTGTTGTGCTGGTGTTGTGACTGCTGTCGTGGTGGTGTGTGGTGTGTTAGTTGTGTGTGTGCTGATGTGTAGTGTGTGTGTGTGTGTGTGTGTGGTGTATGTGTGTGGTCTGTCCTGTCTGTCTGTGTGCGTGATGTGTGTGTGTGGTGAAGAGTGTGTGTGTGTAGAGTGTGGGCTTGCCTTGTGTGGTTGTGTTTGTGTGTGTGTGTGTGTTATTTTTTTTGTTTTATTCGAGTCATCAAAGCAAAAAGTAAACATACGTCGGACTTTGAACTTGCACTTTTTATTTTTTTTTTTTAATAATAATAGAGGTTCTCTTTGCTTATGTTTATGATTTAAAAAAAAAGTGTAATGGACTAACGTAAAGGTTTAAATGTGGCAGCAATAAAATTATATAACAAACATATTGCAGTAGAGATCTCGGCAGTATTCTTATTTTTAACGTATACACTATTAGTAAATCCATGCAAATCATTACCCGATTCTATCCATGGCAAAGTGATCAAAATTATGATCAAAACATTCTACAATAATCCTTAAAACAATATCTTTCTTGTCGTTATTTGTGAGGTGACTTTTAAAATATTAATATTTTCTGAATCTAAATTATAATTACATATACCTATAGTAAAACATAAAAACAAACGAACCCATTGATGAAGAACTTTATTTCTTGTTCAGGGGTAACCAAGGATTCCTCACTTTCAAAAGATGATACAGCAGAAGCAAAAGATTCGTTGTCCTCCGATTCTTTGTCTTCTTCTTCTTCAACATTTTGCTCAGATTTTGAAGTATTAATGTGTTGAATGTATGAATTTGTATTAAAAACAGGAATAACAGAAATATTTTCATTTTCTGCTTCCTCTTCAAAGCTTTTACCAAACAAAAAACGACTGAAAAGGGAATGTGCCTTTAAAAATCGACTTTTCTTCTTGCTTTTTTTACAACTTTGATTATTTATACTCTCATTTATTTGTTTTGTGTCAACAGGCTGATATCTTATAGAAGAAGAAGATGGGTTTTCAACTTTAAAGTACTGGTCATTCCAATTACAATAACAATCATCGAATTTACTAAGATTTATTTTATTTTCTTCTTTACCTTCTTTAAGCAATTTAGTACCTAATAAAATACCAGTATCTAGTTTATTTACAACACACGCAAAATGTGCATTAAATTCCGAACACTCTAATTCTTTGCGTGAGCTTTCAACATCATCATCTTCGTCAGATGAGTCATGAAGAGAATGCATATTTAAAATCAATAGCTTCAAACTTTCTGATATCAAATAAAGATTTGATGTAGAAACATTTTCCATTACATGCTCGATTGTAGTAGCAGCAAGAAAGATATGGACAAACCCTAAGTCTACTTCCTTTTCAAGCAAGACACATTCCCACTTGCTAAGGATCTTTCTTAGTGACTGCAATTCTGGCTTCATTTTATTTCTTAATATTCTAGCTATTGAAAAATCGGGTCCAATGTGGTACGATATAGTACGAGAAACTTCTACTAGTATACATGCAATTCTATGGGCAGATATTTTTGTAGACTGAATGGCGAAACTATAATAATCTTCTTCCAAGAGAGAGTCTTCAAGTTTATTTTCTAAATATTCCGAAATATTCAAATCACATGAAGAAGAATTCGCGCAATCCGAATCAACTTCATTAGGAAACTCTTCCTTTTCTTTTCTATGAATCACAACGGGTTTTCTGAAAAGAAAAAAATTTGAATTAAAATTTTTTTTAGCAAACTAATGAAGAGAGAAGAATTTTTTTTAACAAAAGTGAAGAATGAATTACATTTTTAAGCACTGAATTAATACTAAATAGTTAAGTTAGGCAAGAAGAATTAGTATTAATGAAGCATCTTGGTGATAATAGTTTTAATTTACAATCAAAGTCTAACATTAAGCACCAATCTAACTTTTATAACATTTGAAAGATTAGATTTGGACCTCCCAAAAAAATGAATATACATTTTAATTATTAACGCACACTATAAGAAATTTTAATTACTAAAATCACTAAAGTTAGGTGTAGCTATTAAGAATGAACCATTATCATTTTTAAGTATCAATTAAATGATTACAAGACTATTCATTGATTTGATAAAATCAGATTGAGAGTTACTTAACAATTGAAGACTTCTATGACCTTGAAATAAAGCAACTAAATTTTTTGAATTATTGATTAATTATTTAATTAACCAACTACAATTGTATTTTATATTATTTATTAAAATTATTATTTAAAAGAAGACAATATAATAAATCATATTAACAAGATTTTAGCAAATGGTCTTTCGATCGCAATATATTTGAAAAATTACTAAAAGTGCTGCAATGATTCTTTTGCTTTTTCAGTCGAGAAAAAAAAATTCAGAGAAAAGGACTGTTCTGACACAGGGCTGTACAGAGAATATGATATGCTAAAGACCGAAAGGCTATAGATAGAACTCGATGGTAAGGTAAAATAAGAACAAGTTAGTTCTTAAGTAGGTGAATGAGGCATGGGTTTAGGGAGCAGCTTGTTATCAACAGACTAGGCATACACACCAAACCTCGAAGACAAGATGTGAGCAAGTTGAAGAAGAGTTATTATATGAAAAAACTGCATTATGGATATTTTTTGAGGAGACAATATCAAGAACATTCAATCATATGCTTATGATGTTTTCAAACAAGCTGTTAAGTGAGTTAAATTTCCCACATGTATATCGAAGACTGAGTATAAAATAATTACATAACTTCTACATATATCTGTGTCGAATAATTTTGCATTGTCACTTTGTTTAAATTTGAAATAGTTTAATTATAGATAGATAGAAAAATTTAATAGTTGTTGAATCTATACCCTATACATTGTGTAATTCTCTTCTTTTATTTAGAAGTTTTGTAAATAGTATTTTATTAAAATAGGATTGATATATGTAGGGGTGCCTCAAGAGATATACACCATCTTCTACTATCGTTGTCCGTGATTCAAATCTATAAAGAATGTATTCTAATATGCAGAAGTTTCTGAAGTTATCAAAGTTGTGATGGGGTAAAAAAATGCAAACGTTAAGCATTCTTAGTGTTTTGGTAATTTGGTATAGAATAAAGGAGAATGATTAATAATAAAAAGGTTGGACTTGAGTTACCTGTAACGAAAGATAAAATCATTCGAATGACAAAAAGAATTTGTTAATTTCTAGAGTATCTAGGCAAATGGCCGATATGATTTTGCTATTCCCTTGGACAGTCTGCGTACTTTAATTAAATATTCAAGCAGTTCAATGATTGAAAATGAAAATTACACGCCAACAAATGCATTCAGTAAATTTATGATATTTAGTCATTTTAGGAGTAACTAAGGAGTTTTATTAAGACTATTTAAAAACACATTATTAAAATATAAGGGCACCATAGAATATGAAAAAAAGAAACCACAATAAGATTCATCACTTGAGGGTGACAATGGACGCAAACCTAAGTAACGGATGGAAGCTCGCTATCCAGAACGAGGACAGTGACACTGTTACCTATTGGTTATGAATCATCATTCGCAAGATGTATCTGATATTGCATCTTCGTTATATACTTCAGAATTTTCTCAAAATTTAATCATTTCACAACTAGACCATGAATGTGGTATCCTCCAGATGTATAAGCTGAGGCAAGATACCTTGTTCCTATTACGTTTGTTTCATTTTCTTTAGACACCATATTTATAGAAGTTGATTGAATTATCAGGGTTTGGTTTTTATTATCCATATGGTGGAGCCTTAATGTTTATGCTCATTATGTGATCATTATATTGTATCTTTTAATGGACACAATAGTATATATTGAACTATTGTGAGTAGTTCATATATATGCAATAAAATTAATTATATAATATAATATATTATCTAATTTAATTCATATTAAATAATTAATTAAAGGAAAATACATTCATTAATTATTATATATTTATAACAAAATAATAATACCTATATATTGTGATAATCATAACTATTATACAATAAAACTTTATAATCAGTGTGTACGCAACTCTGCTTTATAATAACAGATGGGTTAAGTAATTGAGTATTAAAAATAAGGATATATATCGGGCGGCTGTGTTCTGGTTGCGGTTTTGCCGCAACCCACCGATTTTATACAAGCTTGCAGTAGTGTGTCAATTATTTATTATTTTTTATTCTTTAATTGTTTTTTTAGTTAAGGGAAATAGTTTATTAAATTGGTTAGAATTATTGAGAAATTAAATTGCATCTATTATAATAACACTCCAATGATTTAGTTATTTAATGAAAAAAAAGTCATCCAATTTTTAGTTAGTCCAAATGTCAAAACCCAAACATGATTGTTGCAGACACTTACAACACATGCCCGGAATATACATTTATGAAGTGAGAAAGATAATGTGTTGTGAGAGAGAAAATATAGATGCACCGTCGTCTTAGTCGGACGCAGTGACAAGATAATACCAAGACAAGCACTTCTTAGTGCACGAACTGCGGCATATCCAAGACACAAACCGCACTTTGTTAGCAACAATGTACAGAATCAAGTATGAAGACCGAAGACACTTCGGAAAATGACTCCCCATGTTTCCAAATGAGTTAACGATCTCAGCCGACGACACGGGATGAATATGTATTTGTGTGTTGCGGACTTTGTGTCCAGAACCTCTTGCTTATTTATTAGTACTGGTGTATAATTTCATAAATACTTTCTCTCGGATCTCTACATACTGTCTTCTTATACTCATCTCCATCCTACTACTTACTATGCTCTCTCTACCTCTCTCTGTCTTAATAATGACATTCTTACCTTTCACGATAGCATGGAGTGCTCTCTCTGCTCTAAAATACTTACCTCAAAAGACGTCTAATATGGCTTCTGCTTGAACTTACAGAAGAAATGGCTTCTGTTCTGATTCATTTAGCTCTCTGGCACCTCTAACCCTCTAATCATCACTACATATAACGATTACATACGAGTAGTGCTTAGAACGGCTTAATAGGCAGCTCTCTCGCTCCTCCTTACTTACGATCGGTATCGATACATAAGTATACAGTCGAGTGAATAAAAATCGTTCAACTATACTTCTTATCTGAGATTACACCAAAACATTACTGGTGACGTCACACTTTGTTCTTCGTCTCTCATGAGTGTAATTGCGATACACGATCCTAATAAGCGAGCATCAATTTTATCTTGATAATTCTGCGATACACTCTAAGAACATGCATGATAAGTTATCTTATAGCGACGGTAGATCTATCTTATATGTAGTGTATAGAGGGATATTTAGAATGATTAATATAATATTAAAGATACAATATGTAAAGAAGAATTTGAAATTAGATAAAGATAAAGAATAAGAGAGTGAAAAAAGGTGAACCTAAGAGTATCTAACAAACTGGAATAAGGAACAGATGTGTGATTTATGGATAGAAGAATCACATGTGGGAATGAGATAAAAACATGGAATCAATTAACCAAAAAAGTGTAGAGTAGAATGAAACCAAAAGGTTGAGAGTTTGGAAAGTAACGATGAGAGAACACAAAGTTGGGAATTTGGTATTACAAATTTTTATGTTTATCAAAAAGGACAATTATGCTAGAATCATCAGGATTGTTAAAAAACATAAAGAAAGGTCGTATAAAGTTCAATAAGCAAATTCGATCACATTGTAGTACTAAAATGCCACGCGACATTCTATTACCATTCCTCCATTGAACATCTAGAAATATATATAATGATAATATGAGTAGACTACGCGATGGTAAGAATGGTACAGGTGTGGTTAACCTGCTGCATAAAAACAATGTCAATGGTGGGAAAAAGGGAGGAGAATAACATGGTAAAATTGGATGTTTTTATGGCAAAAGAAAAAAATTACAATGCTCTTAATATTTTCTTTGTGAAAAAAAATTGATTTTGAATGATGAAGCTTAATAGAGTATGATAGAATATGAGACGATATAATACAGGGTCGAATAAAGGATTTTGATATAGAGTCTCACGTTTCTATCATTGGTAGAAGGGTGATACTTAGAAGAAATATTGAGAAACTTAAGAGGAATTGAGATAGATCGATTGGATTGATTTAAAAGAGGAGATTATAATTTCATTATATTTTTTATTTAATAAAATGGGATTTATCCAAAAAAAATATTAGAATTGGAAATAAATAAAGAAACTAAACAAATGAATAATAAGATGTGTATTTATGGAATTATAGAAGTTAAAAGTAAAAGAGTCGATTAGAATATCATTGTAGAGTTTAGTCTAGTCTTAGAAATAAGCATATTGATTTTTTATGAAGTGAAGAAAAAATTACTAATAAAGTCACATAAGAATCATGTAGCCTATATGATATATAGGGAGTAATAGGTTACAAAGGATTTGAACTTTTATTTGTCATGAACAAATATTGTTTTGAAATGTGTATGACAGCTGCCGTGGTTATAACAGCAGTTTTCAATTATGACTATTATATGCCATTTTCACTTCAATTTATGAAATGCAAGAAGACATTAACTAAATTAGGGGCTGTGATTTGTTATTAAATATGCGTTAAATTACCATAACAAAACCGAATAATCAGAAATTAACACATGTATGTATATTATATATGGGGTAGGAAAATTATTCTGGATAGAAGCGGGGAGAAATAAAAATCCGAATACATTGATCCATAGTTTAGACAGTTACGTAAAGTATAATTTATAACTCTATGAGAATTATATTGTTAAAAAGGATGATATATCAATGTAAATCACAATTGGTTTAAGTATATAATATATATATATACGTAATATATATTAAATTATTAATTCATTTACTCTTACTCTGAGTTTATTTATTACTACTTATTTATATATAATATCTCCCTATATAATATATATATCAGGGCGGCCTCGTCCGTGTCTTGTTTGCAGGTTTGCGCAACCATCCATTTTTATACAACTTGCAGTTAGTGTGCAATTATTATTATGTTTATTCTTTGAATTTTTTTGAAAGAATTTAGGGATAAAATTTAGAGTTTAATTAAGAATTTCAATTAAATGCATCTTATTATAAACATCCAATTATTTGAATTTTTTTAATTGCCAAACAAAAAAAAAATGTTAAATAACAAATTTATCTTTTCTATTTTCCCATAATTTTATAGCTTTCGTCCAAAATGGCGTCTAAACCAAAAATTCTTAATATTGTTGCGAGTACCACTTCATCTTACAATCATCTTTCTGTCGCCCCCTTACCATCTTTTTGAGAGAGAGAAAAATGTATATTTTATACCTATTTGATATAAATTTATATTTGTTGTTAATTTATATTAAATTGCACCTAATTATTTAAGTCCTTCTTACGTGAGATCAAGATAATGACCGCCCACGGGCGATGGTATACGCTTCATACCTACAACTTGCGGTTGCATTCATATCAAGAACAACCGCTTTTGTTTTCTAATAGCGAGAATGCTAATTTATCTAGAATACGTCATAACAATTTTCGGAAAAATTGATATTCCCATGATTTCAAATTATTAACCTGTTTCTCATATGTGCGATATTTTACGATATACCTTTGAAGTCATGCAGGTTATTTCTAATACGTTTCTTCACCCCTATAATGCGAATATGTATTTGTTTTGCGGTTTGTCAGATTCTCTTGCTTTGTATTAGTATTATAATTCTCTCTCTCTTCTCTCTCTTCTTCGTCTCTCTCTTCTCCTTCTCTTCTCTCCATCTACTCTTCTCTCTCTCTCTGCATTTTGTATCTGTCTCTTCATTCGTCTCTCACTCTCTTTCTCTTCTTTTTTCCAGTCTTCTCTCTGCTCTTCTCCTCTCTCTCTCGTTTCATCTCTCTCTCCTTCTCTCTCTCTCTCTCTCTCTGCTCTCGTCTATTTCTATCTATCGTATCTATCTATTGCTCTATACTATACTATGATATATATTTATATATATATATATATATTCATATTATACTAGTAATATATTATTATTATATATATATATACTATATATATTATAATATTATCATACTATATATATAATATATATTGGCTTGGGGACTCTCACCATTTGGTAAGTTGAAGTACAATTTTGCTTTTTTAAAGAAATCTTACTTGGATTTTGTTTAAATGCGAAAAGCTCCTCTTCGGAGGCCACATGGCGTTTTATTTCATTATTTTTTTTCTTTTTAACAATGAGACTGATAATAAAATAAAATACAAAATGTAGATTACATTATATATAAGTTAATTAAAGGTTATCTTAGAGTTTAGTCAGTTTACATAGATTTAAACTATACATAAGCAAAGTCTAGCCTGATGATGATCTGTTATGTTTACCAAACGATTTGATACTTTTTTTTGTTCTTAAATAATCTTTATTTATCTTTAATGTAGGTCGCGAGACAAAGTTTCATAGTTTGATCCCAACTGCCATCTTTCAAACTTTAAATTTATGATACGTTTAGTTCTTTTTTATAATTCGTTATATTTGTTACTTTTATGTTGTCAACATACATATTTATGTTGTGAACATACAAAAGAACTTATAATTCGGATACATTAACTATCCATATAATAATATAAAAATATTTTATTATAGTATTTTTTTTTATCTATTTACTAATCACATTATACTAGTATATTATTCTCCTCTATAGTACTCAGACATCGCATACATCTTACTTATATATATGCCTACCTACATTATAATACCACACATATCTTACAGCTCATCGGTTATATATATTAAATTGTGTGTGTTGAAAATGTTCAAGTATTGCAACCCATCTGCTGATTTATTTAATTGTGTTACTGACCGAGCCGCCACCCTCTGGATTAGTAGGCTACTCATGTTTCCTTATATTTACGTACTCTTATAATACATATTATACTTTCATCTAGCATTTTACTTTTATGCTTATCTTATATTACAATATATATATTATATAATATATATTATATACTATATATGTAATACATTGATATATACTATGTATATATACTATATATATAGGCGAGAATAAAGGTGGCATTGTAGGAGAGAATGGCGGGGTTTGTATGGGGGCATGGGTTGTGGCCCACCTGGGCCAAGGATGAACCCTTACATTGACGATTTACCATAGTGAGGGACCCGTCGCGTGCCATAGTGTCCTTTTGATAGAGCTCTCAAATGAAGCTCTGGGTTGGATTTTCTGGTCCATGTGACGAGTTTATCACACATGAAGTTAATGGTACAGGTAGGTGGCTTTCTTTTCGACATTTGTCAATATTCCGTCTCTTACTGCATTCTTCATATTTCCTCCGATGTTCCTGCGTAGCAGCACCTTACTCCCCACGTCTGGGCGAAGATATATGAGTGTTGGTTAGGTAACAAGAAGAACGAAAAGTGGTGGAAGAAAAGAACGTACACTAACTATATATTATATATATATATTAAATTATATATAAGTATATTATATAATATCATATAATATATTATATATTATCTATACTCTATATATTATATACTTTATTATATATATATATTATATTATTATCAATTTTCATTATATACTACATATATATATACTTTATTTATAGTATATAGTATTTATTACGTAGATTATTAATTATTATATTTTATAATATTACTATTATATACTATATATAATTATCTCACTAATACAATTGATATTATACTACTATATCTATATATATATGCTATATATATAATATATAATATTATAAACTATAAAATATATCTATGTTCTTATTTTATTATCATACCTAATTTTAGTTATTTAATTGTTAGATCGTTTAATTCACTTACTTCTTTTAAAGTAAACGTTGTAGGATAAGGTATGTCTCAACGTTTATTTTTGTGTATAGCTCGAGGACACGATCGCAGGTGTGTAGTTTATTTATTTAGATGTTGGGTAGCCAGCTTGGAGCTCATAGTTGTCTGAGTTAAATCACTTTTAGTGTTGTCGGTCCGTATTGTGTTGGTATGAGAAGGGTACAAACGGTTTATGCTAGCAGAAGTTATTCGTGTATGTAGGAAAGTTTGTGATATTTTCAAGGAAGGTCGCTGGTGCCAAATTAAAATCGCTTGTGTGTTATGTAAAGGGACCTAAGTCTTGAGTGCGCATAGGGGCTTACATGAGAGGTTAGTGTGTTACCTGTCGTTATTTTGTATGCGTAGTGGACTATGTGGAATAAAGACAGTATATTAGATCCCTAAAGTATACAATGTGTTCAGTTCATGGCAATCTTAGGGGCGTGCTAGGTGTAGAGAAGAATTAATAAAAATGAGGAATGAACGGTATTAGAGAGTTTGTGTGGTGTGAAGAAAGATGGTAAATGAGAGAATAAATGAGAAGTATGTTGAGCATGTTCGGGTCATCGTTGGATAAGGCACTTTACAATGAATGAGTAGCGCGGTCTCTCCTTTGTGTTAGCGGAATTGTATAGTAGAGTGTAAGTGTAGCTAGGATACTTGATCGGTGGTGGCCGGAGACCTCTGAAGAGGAAAATGGATGCGCCAGTCTCGGTGGAACGAATTGCTTACATGAGAGGAGATATAGAATTGGAGTTTGGCAGAGGCGAGATAAGGTGCATGATAGCGGAGCAGAATGGCGGAATGGTTTTGTATGTTGATAGTAGCTATTAGGTTGTGCGTCACCGTCGGCCAAGGGCCATTGAAACCCTTTATTCGATTGAGGATTTTACCATAGCATCGTGGCTGTCACGTCGCTCCACATTCAGGTCCTCATTGACCTTAATAGGGGGATTTGTCTCGTCTGTGACACGTAGTTTCTGACTTAATCTATATGGTACAGACGGGGACCGGTCAGCGCTTAGTGGTCCTCTTTTTTCGAGCATTGTGTCATCATTAACTCCTTCCCCTACTGTCTTACTTTCTCCATTTACTTCCTTTCTTTGACTTTTGCACTATGAAACTCCATAGATCGGAGTTTAATCAAATAAGGTTAGGTGATACAATAGAGATACAGCGTGCACTAATATGAAAACCGTTCTACTCGTTTATCTATTTTGTATCTATTGTCTATCATAAGCTCACCTATATATAATACAGTATATATAATATCATAACACCCCCTTATTATAATTCTATTCTCTTATAGTTCAAATCCAACATTTATAGTTCTCATTGTTATAGTATTCTTACTAAGCCTTCATTCTTATCATAATAATGTAATATCTCAATTAATTATAATAAATTTTTATTGTTTTACCTTTTTTACATTTTATAATATATACTAGTGACCTAATAGGTAAGTTCACTTCACATTAAGGGTGTATTTAGAAAGACAAATCTTTATCATAGTTTGTATTTATTGTTCCTTGAGTAAAAATTACCGAGGTGACCGAGCATAATTGGTATGTAAAAGTGCTGGGCTACATGACTAATGATATCAGAGGTAATATATTCTTACCTCTTTTGATCATCACTTACCGATTGTTATTAAAAGCTAATGGTTGAAATGAAAAATGGAAACGCCTGAACTGGGGAAGGTTTTCATCAAAATCTATAACTATAGAGTGTATAATTATTGAGAGAGAGAGATTTCGAATCTATAGCTAAAACAAAACATGAAAGTAGATAAATATGAGTGAAGAGAGATATATGTTTGTGGATAGTGATAAACTCTGAGAAGTTTCGTGAGTGTGGTTGTGCCTGTGAAGGTCGATTTGTGAGATTTTGAGAAGTGTGATGAGCAAGTAAGAATCTGAATCTCCATGATTGATGCAACATTTGATGAGCTCAGAGTCTGATGCGAGTGGAATTTTTAATATATGAGTACATTAGTATAGTCAACGATACTATGAGGCACGAATATTTATGTGCACGACTTATATGTTTTACAGTAACCTAACACCTGGATATATGCTCTATAGCGATATGAATATTGGGTTAATGTTCATAAAGAGAAAAGTAGCAAAGAAAAGTATGCGATAGTTACTGAGATATGGAGATTTAAAACCACTTCCTGGATATACAAATCTGTGAATGATGATATTGATCGCGGGTGATAAGATTGCGAAAGGAGACATGTCCAGCTAAGTAATACCTAAAACTAAGACCTCAATTTTGGAAACACCAAGCGAAATGAGTATCGAAAAACAACGGAATAAATATATTGTCATGCTGTACTGCACTTCTTCTTGCTTTGGTACTAACTCCAGAGTGCCTTTAAGATTTATTGCCAGGTATTGATATGTAGAATAAACTACGCATTAGTTTAAGTAATGTTGATAATCTTTCATGATGAGCTGTAATAAGATCCTTTATATGTGACGTCTATATAAAAAGTTCATAAACATTTTAACATTTAATACAACTGATAATACATGAAAATCCACTTTCAAAAGAGCTGATAACGAGTATTGCATGTATATAGTCAGCCAAAATATTATACGTCACAGGCAAATACGAGTGTGCAATTAGCTCATGTTGCCAGATAATAGCAGATGTATTTCTTGACTACACGATATAGTCCTCCGCATTTGCGTTTACTAATCTCTTTATGTGTTTTAGTGAATAGCGAACCTGTTAGTGAATCACAATCTATCAGTATCGTTTCATGAGCTTATCTAACATGCATCCATGCGCTGCATCAAGAATCGTCATTATAATAGTGGATCAGAAGTGTGCTATTCCTAATCTGCCATGCCACTAAGTATTATAATATGTTTGATTATTCTATGAGATTAAAGTATTTATGGAGAAATGAAGAAAAGGTAAATATAGTAATGTACTTATCTTGACTTACCTCAAGAAATTTTTCTTTGTAGATTGTCCAGATAAAATAAGCAACTCACACGTGTAGAATGATACAATAACGCAAATATGTATATGTAGTTTGTGAGGCAACATACTTACTTGTAATAATAAGTCAACGCATTGATCGTGCATATAGACCTAGAGCACAATCATTTATATATCACTTCGTAGCCTACATAATCTTATCACTACTGTGAAGATCGCTCTAGCCTTGTCTGAAAATATTGTGTAGTAAGTTCAACTCCTTGAAAACTCCTTTCATTCACATAATTATTTCTTATCGCTTTATTTTCAGTTCATTTTAACCTTCCACTTAATTGCATTTAATGTTCTGGTCCTCTGTCGTTCTTCAAATCACTGTTTAGCACAAACAAATATAAACTAATACTATTATATGAAGTGATGAAACATATGGCTGCTTAATAATGTATAGACAACTTTAGTGCTGGAGTAAACATTCTAAAAATCACAACTTAAATCAGTTGCTAACCGAATGCTCGGATTCCTCAAAAAGAAGATCACTAATGGTCGTATCTCTTGTTCCATGAAGTCTTAACTAGGGAATATTGTGTATTAATCCATACAGTCTCTATATCAACCCATATTGCTCAAATCATATTACAATGCAGCTTTTTCTGTCTAACAACATATTATCTATGCTCGTCTTCATGTATGCGTGTTTTCGACCTAATATAAAGATTGTTGAGTACTCCTCGAAATTTTTCTTTTCAGAAAACCCGTTGTGATTCATAGAAAAGAAAAGGACACGGGTTACCGTCCTTTCTTCTGTGATAATAGGCTTATAAATGATGCCTTTCCTAGAATTCTATCATATCAATAACTTTTTCTATCTCATCTTCATTAATATAAACTTTGTCACTTCACGATCGTGCTAATATCAAATTGTACAGATGACTTTGGATGCTGCCTCTTCATATCTTTGAATGTGTAAAGCTTAAATCTAATCAGTCAATGAGTCTGCGCCGCACTCCACCGCCATCGCTACTACTTGCCGTCCACCACTTCACAGCTATCAAGACTCAGGCGTATGATATCGCAGTCTACGGGCCCTTCGTTTCTTCAATGCTAAGTTTGACACGTTTGTGTGTAAAATTAATACTATGCATGATGACACCCAGACTTTTGTTCATGAGTCGTAGATATATGGTTAGAGCATAACTCAAAACTTAAGCCACAAAGAACATCTCGTCAGGTTCACTTAATATGGAAAAGCTCCTAGCATGACTCGTGTACAATGCGTTGCTTTGTCTTGAAAAAGCGCAAGTCTTATAATTAGTGACAGTGTTGTTTCCTCTCATCCTTCTCCTTGTCCGTCTGTTCCATAGTACTACAATCCTAGCCACTGTAAATGGAGAGAAATGTTTTTGCGTTTACTTCATTCGATAGATCTGTTTATGTGTGTGATTCCACTCTAAGAATATATGTTTTTATTTCTATTTTTTTTTTTTTTTTATTTATATTTTGTTATTTTGCTTCTGTCCTCTATTTGAAATCAATCGTGATCCGTGGATACCTCGATTGGATGTTGAAAGCGTCACGTGCGATAATAATTTTAAATAATAAGAGAAGGAAATTACGCTGTCGTTCTTGCGTAAAACCTTAATGCCATAGCGAATTATATTGTGAGTGATGTTCTCACATTTGGGGGGCGCTGTGTTTTGTATAAATAAATACGGAAGATTATCGGTAACCCTTTGTATAGGTAGAGGCTATTAAATTGTGCGTTAATAGGGACACGTGAGGAGACGTAGAAGGTAAACTCATAATCCCTACTTGTCAAAACACCCTTGACCCACGTTCGATGCTGAGAACATTGCGAGCGGCAATATCTCATTATTTTATAAGTCATTACATACGGTGACAAGAAGTGCTCAGAGGGAGTTAAAAGTAGTTGCCTTGCTTGTCACATGAATTTATATATCTTGGTAGGCACTGAAACTCGAGAGCCGGTCGTTGTTATTTGTAGATTGAATGGACCATACTTTAGGGTTCTGTTGTGTTACCCAACTTTTCCAGTAACATTTTTCGTTGTGACAAGTACTACAAGTCTCTTGAACATATTCTGATTTTTAACCCTGCTCCTGTATATTTCTCTTCCTATAAATCACTGTATTGCTCCCAACCTGAGGTAGAATTTTATTAGGCATGGGGTTTAGGTGGAGTTAAATTCCTTTTATTTTTTGGCACCTCCTTGAAAAGGGCCCTACCAGTCGCTCGATTGACACAAACCGTGGTTGGTGGTAACTTGTAAACAAAAAGAAAAAAAAGGGGGGATTGTTTCATAACGCCGGGACTGTTGGCGGAAGTATGAACTGCATTCCAACTATTAGATTTTTTTTTTTTTTTTTTTTTTTTGTAGTTTGTTGATATATGTTGCATTACACCATGAATTTTCCAATTTAGTGGTTTTACCCATTATTTCTTTTGTTACTCATAAATTTTGCTAAAACCTGCAAGGAAATACACTTCAGATAGTGATCTTAAATAATTTTTACAATATGTATGACAAACCGGTAGTGTCATTTTGCAAATATAAATGCAAATGATAGTAGATATTTAAAACGCAAGAAAATAATGTAATAATTCTTTTGAAAATTATCAAATTATTATGCATAAATAATAATTCTGGGTAGTTTATGTTATATAGCAGCTGTTTGTACTTCGTATTGTAAATAAATAACGACTACAGTGTAGACTTTGAATCATGTCCTTATTTATTGGGCTTAAAATATTTTTTAAATTTTTTTTTCCTCTTATAAACATACGAATTCTAATTTCAAATCTCTCAAATCACTGCACTTTTATGAGTCTTGGTTAATGGTAATAATTGGTATTATTTTGTGTGTCCAATTTATGTTATTATTCCTCCTATTCCCCATTTAATCCTACCCTAGTCGTCTTCGCTAGCATAGAAAAAAAGTGAGCCAAATAAGGTGTTTGTTTATTATAAACCAACATGGTGATTGTAATAATAATAATAATAATAAAGTAATAATAATAATAATAATAATAATAATAATAATAATAATAATAATAATAATAATAATAACATACTGTAATTATTATGTTAATCTAACCTGTTCTTCCTTCTTTAATGAACTATTGCTTAGTTTTCCGTTTGCACTTTGAATGTTTATTTATTAGATCTCAATAATAATAATAATGATAATAATAATAATGTTTATTTTTTCAGCGACCCATCTTTGTTAGATGAATGCAACTTAGACGATAATACCAGAGCTGTTCTTCTGGAGCAAATACAACGTAAACTTCAATCTCAAGCCGTTAAGATCAGAGCTGACATTGAAGTGTTTTGTTTTGAATACGAAGGAATAGATGCAGTTAAAAGTGCCCTTCGAGAAGGCATAAAGTTCTCTACTCAACAGATCCCAATTCGAATTAATTTGATTGCTCCTCCTCTCTATGTTATGACTACTCAGACAACAGAGAAACAAGATGGACTTAAAGCTCTGGAGGGGGCAATCGAGTGTGTGAGGGAGAAAATTGTGTCATTTGGAGGAAATATATCTGTCAAAATGGCTCCAAAGGTTTGTATTGTTTGCATTATTAAACTTCTCTTAGAATCTTTATATTCAGGGTTTGAAAATTGTGTTGAGTTTTTAAGTTCAAATAATTAAAAATCTATTTAAAAATTAAGGTACCCGTTTTTAAAAGCCATCGAAATCATATGTAGTAGATAAATTTTCAGACATTAGTTAGTAGTTCAAGGTTTACCCTAATTGAATCGTAAAACATTTTTATATATTTGACAGAATTTAAAATAAATTTGTACTATCTTAATTACCAATTATACAAATTATGAAAATTGATTAATTTTTTTAATTTAAAAAAAGAAAAATTATTCTCTATTTGATTTTTAACTTCAATGTTATAAATTTCATGAAGGAAACACTCCTTTAAGATATACTATATATAAAATCACTTGTATTTAAGTTGATAATTATGAAACTTTTCAATATTTACTGCTTGCTATTTTAGATTGTGACAGACGTTGAAGAAGCAGATCTTGCTCGGCAACTTGAGAAAGCAGAACAAGAAAATAGGGAAGTTGCTGGTGACGATGATGATGAAGAGGAGGATGAAGGAATGGGTATAGTTGATGAGGATGACGAAAGTGATAAAGATATAAAAGAAAATGGAAATGATGAAGAGGATGAGTAATAAAAGTTATTTTTTTAATTTTTTTTTTATTTCCTATAAATTGTATACAGACAGAACAGATCAATATTCCAATCTCACACTTTATTCCCATGCTCTCTGAAAGACCGGTTCTCTTTCCATGCCTTTCATTTCAATATTTCAAATCGATAACCGGCACTACTCAAGTTAAAAGCCACCACAGTCCTTAAGTAGTCCGAGTCATAGGATTTCTTCGTGAAAGTGCAGTAGATGATTAACCTCAAAGCGCATGAGTTAATCATATTGAAAGGATTTGGAATCAGTCTGATCGACTTTCTCAAAGAAGCGTTTGAAACAAAAAAAATGTTTAGATTTGTGGAACGTACTTTTAAAAACCTCTATTTAGAGGTTTCAAATCAGGAAGATTTTTTTTTTTTTTTTTTTTTTTGTACCATTTTCAAAAAATATATTGAATTGAAGTGCGTTGAATCTTTAGAATTATTAGATCAGCTGATTTGCGACATCGCAATTCCGATATCAATTAATTTGATATTTTTTGCCATTTAATTTATGTTTTATGTGACTGTCATCACGGTTCGATTTAACTGTTACTAAATAGTTGCGTTAGTTGCTCGATCTCTGAAGAATTGCGTGTCTACTTTGTACGTAAAACTTGCAATACCAAAGCACAATTCAAGTTGGACTAAAATTCGTACTAGTATTTAATGAAAATGATGATGGTATTTCTACAAGTTGGCTACCTCTTGTTTTCGGCAGTTAAGGTTTTAGTAAGGTGGCTCTTATTTTCAAAGTTTGAATTTTCTTCGCACTTCCACCCCACTTTGGTTTTGTTTTATGAGAAAAACGAGTGTAAAATTTCAGTTCATTTGGATAAAGGGAAGGGGTGTCCCTGGTACCTTGAAAGTCGGAAAAATAAAATGTCTGGGGGGAAAAAAATTCCTTTTATTTGCTTATCTATCAAAATATTAATTATATAAAGGAAAATATTGTACCAACGTTGTATATCTATTAAGCATTGACAATTGCACCCTATTATCATCTGGCATATTTTTCTCATGCGATTAACACACACCGAGAAAAATGTGAAAACCGCTTATTTACACTAAAAAGTTTGTCGTTCAGATATTATTATTATTACCTAGAAACATACTGTGGTAATCACTTACAACCTGAAGCATATACTGTTCTTGTTGCTCATTTTCCGTTCGTAAGTGATTTATAATTTTCCATAACCTTGAGCCCCCTCTCAGCCGAACCATTCGATGTCAAACCTTTTACAAAACTTTAATTTTTATGCCACGTTAATGGATGTCTCAAGGATGTCCCTATATCGCATTAACGGGAATTATCAACGCGAGCAAACAAAGAGATGATAAAATTCATGAACTTTTCAATCCCATGCCTACTGGTACTGTTAAAGTACATACAGAATGTCGACGTGTATACGTCAATCCTATCAAAATTAAAAGGGATATAAAACTGAAAACATAGCAAGATGATATTCCTTCTACCAGCTAGAGAACGCTACGAGGAAGTGTTGGATCATTCAATTTCAAAGAGAATTGTTTGTTTTGTAGGCAGATTAATACGGATTATAAAAAGCGTTAAAAATGGCAGTCATTCCTGTGCGTGCTTTCCTGTTTCGAGAGAAAATTTTGAAAGTATTCATACAGTACTAGAAGTGATTTATTGGAAGCACATGTACAGGCGAAGATCCTTTTAGTCATAGATTTACTTGAGCACTGCAGAAGCTCGATATCACCAAGTGTGCAGTGTCAATTTTAGGAGCGGCACACCCATTCCTTTGAAGTACACTCTTAGAGGCAGTGGAGGATTGCCCACATCAGTAGGCCGTCCGGTTGACACTGATAGTTCTGTTGCTTTGGTAAAGACATTTGAGTGGTTACAAGAAAACTGTCATGAGCCAATATCTGTCAGTGACTTAGTGGAATAAAATGCGTAGTTTTTTTTATCAGAGGGAAGTGAGCCTTACACTTCAAGACATTTGAAGAAAAAATTGCAAGACTAGTTTGGCGACATCATAATGTCGGACATAGATGGGGAAATGTAACATAATAACATTTGGAAAAACTGTCAAAAATAATCTTGGACTATCCAAAAAAAAAAAAAAAAAAGACTGATGACCCTGATGAAGAAAAATTTAGATTAATCGAGTCTGCAGCAAAACTGATCAGAACTGAAATAAAGACTTTTATCCTAGTGCATCAGATATTGCATCCGTTGAAGAAAACAAGACATATTTACCTCCTGTTTTACTAACTTTTTTTAGATATCCTAATCGGTAGCAAACGCAATGATCTGAAGCAGATTTCGATAGGTCAGGCTGTAATACAAGCTTGCAGGCCTCGTTCTCTAATATGCCCAATTCCTCTTGCTGTAGGCATACAGATTCACAGAGTGAAATATTGAGATTTTTTTTTTCTACTCATCCGATCAACATCAAATTTTCAGGACTTGTAAAGCAGGGCAAGATCCATCTTTTTTACTTAGATAATGTTTTTGTATAGTCAAAAGAAAATTTAAAAATTTCCCAAAAATTTGTTCCAGGAACAAATCCAAAACTACTGTATATACAAAGAAACTATCTAAGTAAAAAATATGCACCTCCCCCGACTGCATATGCCCTGAAAATTTCATCCACTTCGCACGAACAGAAAAAAAAATAATCACAATTTTTCATTTCATAAACAAAAAAAAAAGTGGGTTTTGAAATTGGACTTTGCTGGCAGACAAAACTCAAAATAAACAAAAAAGTACTTCGCGACTTTTGTAGGTAGTGGACCCACCTATGCATATTTCAAGTTTGAAGTCATTTCGAAAAAAATTCTGGTAGTTGATAGTAAAATCTGAAAATGGTGGATGTAAAAACATTTTATTTCGGCTGAGCGATCAGGAAATATTGAAATGCACTTGAGTTGAGCATATGCCATCTTTTTTTGCGAGTTCCGGTCATAATAATTATGCTAAATGCCCAAGAATATACCTTCAAAATTTGGGGGGGGGGGATTGGGCTCACCCCGAACCAAATATTGGATCTTCCCCTTTACTGTACGATTAAAGGATACGAAGTGGTCCGGTGTTTGGACCGATATGTACATTGAGCAAACGCTCATGAAATGCATTAAAAGTCGTTATGGCATAACTCATAAAGGAGGAATGGCTGAAAGTCAACGTGGATTTTGAGCCATTCTAGATGCAGTGAAGTAACATGTGCAATGAGTTTTCTGACCAGTGTTTCACGTATTGGTAGGGAACAACATTCTTATTTAACTGATGCAAGTATGGCCAGAGATTTCGATGATATGAAAAAGGTAATGCAATTTTTTATAGACCACAATTCATTTACAGCTTCAAGTGACTTAAGGAATCTTTTTAACGGATTTACGGATAGTGAAAGCAAAGCTACTGCAGAAAATGTCGACATCATTGGAAGAAACATTCAAGATAAACTTTAAAGATGAAACTTTATTGAAATCAGACCAGGCAGTACCCATAAAAGTGCTGAAAAAAGGAATTGTTATTGCTGGTGAGACTCATCATGTAGAATCGCGTCTTTTAACATAGGGGATGCTTGCTTGTATCTCCTTGGATAAAAGCGCTCAAGATGCAAGGGAGTTTTTCAATTACGAGTTATCCACTCTACCAACTTCCTTATTTGACCATAGTATCCAGGAAATGAGAAAAACTGATAAATCATCATTGGCAAACATATTAGATAGCATGAATATCGATGAAATACAACGGTCATGTTCCCAGCAAAGTACTTCCTACGTTCTTGATAGTGTTGCATAAATTCACCAGTCACCATGGTCCCCTTCTACAACATTTGGCATGTCATAACTCATAAGGTATCATGAAACGTATGTCAACAGAATATATGGAAAAGTGACAGTTTTTGATGGGTATGAAAAACCAAATATAAAAGATAGGGAGCACAGATTGCGTTTGAAGCAGTAGTCTGCTGTAGTAGTCTTTGATGAAAGTTCGCCTGTGATCATCAAGAAAAACATTTCTTTCTAACTCTACAAACAAACAACGCTTTTTCATATACTGGGGAATCATTTTCAAGGAAGAGGTCATTCCTTAATTCATGCAGATGGTGATGCAGACACACTAATCATCAAAGAAAATTTAAATATAGCCCAGGAAAAACATGTCACTGTAGTAGCTGATGAAACTGATATTTTAATCCTACCACTATATCATTCTTCCAAGAACATTTTAATGCAGTCTCCCACAAAATCTGATAAAGTTCGTGACAGTCAAGCCCAGGCCCGTAGCCAGGAATTTTTTTCGGAGGGGGCTGCGACTTTAATAGTGGTTACGTTTCAAATGAACTTAAATTTTATATATATATATATATATATATATATATATATAATATATATATATATTATATATATATATATATATATCTATATATATATATTATATTATATATATATATATATAGTATATATTATTATTATATATATATATATATATACTATATATCTTCTTTCTTTATCTTCATTCTTTCTATGACTGGGGGAAGGTGCGTGTCATGCATCGGAAAAGAAGCAGTAGAAGAGTATGACAAAAGTTGAAAGGAAAGCCAGCCTACGCGCCCCTCTGTACTCATTCAATTAGTGAGAACTCGCACATGACCATACAAAACCCTCGCATTCACTCCTATTATGCACCTTTATTCTCGCCGCTGCAAGCTCAGCATTTCTTCTTCCTTCAGACTTCGTTCAACAGAACCAATTCCTACTTTTCTTCGGTCTCCCCAGCCGGTCGGTTCCCAGCACAAGCACACTATACATCCGCTTAACCAATCCACTTATCATTCATGCCTTTCCACATGACCAAACATTTCAACTACCTTTCATTTATTCTCTCATTTACCCTTTTATTCACACTCACAAACAACTCTCATAATACGTCTATTCCTCATTATATATCAATCTTCTCACACCTAGCAAATGCCCCTAAGATTGTCCATCTGAACACATTGAATTTAGATCTATACTTCTTATTCCAGACCAAGTCTCACTACTTATACAATAACACGGTAACAACATACCCTCATGTTACACCCTAGCGCACTCAGACTTAGTCCTTTTACCTTCACCAACGATTTAAGTTAACAACAGCAACCTTCCTTGCCATTACAACTTTCTTTCTACACTCATCATAATAAGTTAAAGCACCAACATCGTGCCCTAAATATTTTAAACTCAGACACTTGTTCCAGCCTGCTCCCATACTATATAACTTGCACACTGAGGTACTGTGCTCGCTCACAACCCATAACCTTATCTATCTACGTTACTTTCAAAGCCCTCCTTTACACACCCTGCCAAAATCTCTCTACCCAATCCTCTCAATTCCTCTTCAGATTCGCCACTCACAACCAAATCATCTGCATATAAAGGTAGGGCACCTCCACAATCTCTCATTCTCCATCATTCTAACACCACATTTCAGCCACCCCCACCTCTAATTCTTTCATAACCCCATCCATATACATTGAATAACCAAGAAGCAAGGAGACATAACACAACTCCGCTATTAATACTAAACCAATCCACACATGACACGATTTATTCTTACACACTCCTCACTATCGTCATACATACTTTTGATTTCCATTCAGAAGCCTACCCACAACACCATTTATCACTAACACTGCCATAGAGCTTCCTAATTAACCCTATCATACGCCTGTGCAAATCCATAAAACCTAGATTCAATTTATTCTTCTTCTCCCCTCTTTTTCAATCAATTTGTTTCCATGTAGAAGATTTGATCCACACATTCTCCACCACTCCTAAACGCACCTTGTTTCTTCACCAATCAGTCCTTTCAGTCACTCTACGCACTCTTTCGACCAAACACCAGCATATATCTTTTCAATACTCAATAAACTAATTCCCCTATAATTTCTACAGTTCCCTTCTCCTTACCCTTAATAAGGGTACTATTACTGCCCTCCTCCAAACCCTCGGAAACTATAGCCTCCATAAACGCTTTATTACATCACCCACATCCAGTCAATCACCATCTCGCCTCGTTCTTCAGCAATTGTCTCATCTTTACCTTCTCTTTTGCAATTTCCTTCACTTTCTCACTCTACAACGGTCTGTCTTTTCCTTGTTCCTACAAGCAACCTCATACCGAATAACTAATTTCCTCCTTGCACCATCAAACCCACACATCGATTCACTATCACCTCTTCATTACTTCGAGTGATATATGCAGATTTTTGAAGTGTTTTCAAACAATAGATCTCTGTTGCAAATCAGTTACAAAATCAACCATCCCATTCATTATTCTATGCAGATTACCCTTATTCTCATTCCTAACCTTACGCGCTTCCTTCCAGATGTAGCTTCCGATTCCCGTGTAAGTCCCCATTCATCCTCCTTCCCAAACTGTCATTTACCTCTTCTTTTCTCCTACGTATGCACCTTTTTTTGTTGCTTTATCTATATATTGTAAATCTCTATGAATCTCTCTGCTGGTAAAACCATTCGTGATTTGCTTAGTACATTCAACCACGCTTTTTTTACTTTTAAAACCTTGCATCACCTTCATTCCACCACTTACTGTTTACATTCTTACTTCCTACTTTAGCACATCCACATACTTCTTTTGCAACTGCTCAACAATGGCTTTCCTTCATTTGCTCCCAGATTTTTCAGTTTTAACCTTGTTCACATTCAAACTGATTTACTTGCGAGCGCTCTTACAATACTTATCCTTATTACTTGTTTACTTAACTTTCTCACTCTTAATTTTTTACCCACTTCCTTCGTATCACCTTCCTCTCTCCAAGCCCCACTAACTTAATTTTACACAGAACAACATAATGGTCGATAATCCCATTCCTAAACCCTCACCTGGTTTACATCCAGCACATATTTAACATCTCCTTCACCAACAAAAATCAATCATACTTTTTTCACTTCGATACCATCCTCTACCTCCACCAACTCTAGTTATACTTATGGATACTCTTGTTGTTTAAAGAAAGTATTTACTTACACACATACATCTTCCCTCACAGAAATCAAATCCTTCCTACGATTCTCATTTTCTCCCGACACCCAAAACCACCTATTATACCATCCCTTTTGATCACCTATCAACATATCAAGGTCACCCAACACAACAATCTGAAGCTCCTACTTCAGCCCATCCAAACATCTATTCAGAATTATCAGAAAAAATAGTACTCTCTTCAACGTTTCCTCAGATGGAACCACTATGTCACAACGCACAACATACTTTAAACCTTTTCAAACTTTAAATTTAACCATTTAAGATTCTAAGGATTCACACGTACACATGCACAAGTCTACCATAGCTCTGTATATATATATATATATATATATTAAATATTATAATATATCTATATATATAGTATATATATATATATATATAGTAATATATAATATATATATATATATATATATATATATAATATATAAATATATATATATAATATTCTCTTAAAAATTTACCATCGTTTTATAAGGTCCATTTCAGTTTCCTTGCTTTTTGAGTGAGGTGATCAAAAATATTTTCATTGCTGGAATTCTGTGCTGAGATCTCGATGATTTGACAGTAAAGCAAGACCTGTAATCCGATCCTCTCCAACACTATTCCGTAATACGTTTTCAGACGGCTTAATATCGAAAAGGTTCTTTCTACTGTTGCCGTGGATACAGGCAATACTTCTAAGATATTCAGGAGATAAGCAATGTTAGGAACTTCCTCTTGTCACACTTAGCCAATGCACCGGATCGCAGTTTTTTGGTTTTTTCATTTTCTAGCAGCCATTCACGCTGCCAGATACACCACTCTCCTTTTACTGTATCCTCGTGTCTGGAAGGTCGTCTTTATAAAGAGGATGCTTTTTCATATTTTAAAGGTACATTGCACTTCTGGTAAAATATATACTGAAGTGAAATGATATTCGTTTCATGCGAGAGAAATCGATAGTCAACGAAGAAATCAGATATCAATAAACGGATAAAACTGAGCATGCGGTAAAATGATTCGAATCTGAATGTAAGCACATTACGAACGATGCTTCTGGACGCTTCGTAGTTCTTGGAATTGTATTTCAAGTCCCTAGCTGTCGCATACATTTTTAGCTTGTGGGAATATGGTTTTAAACTCTGTGCCTGCATTCTGTCTATCTTTTTCGAGAAGTGTTGAATAATGTCTTTCACTAAGTTTATGCACTGACATATGTCCAAATGGACAACTGTAACTGTTTTGGAACAAGGTGTGGTTATTCCAAGAAATTTTACTTAAAACGTATAATGTTGTTATAAATTCGAATTACTGATTGAATTTAAGAACGAATAGCTTTCTGTGATAATTCACAGGCCATTCTTTATGTCTTCCATCGACGCAAGTATTGGGTCAAGAGTCTCTTTAAAAAGGAAAAAGCGCTTTCACGCCGCTTTCACATCTGGTCTCTGCACATCTTTTGAGCGGCTTGTTGTCTTTGGTTACTAAAAACCCTCTATTCTTATTTAATCTTCCCGAGTTTTTGGTGCTCGGGACGTCGATCGAAAAAAAGTGCATATTTCAGAGATGAAATTCTTAAATCAATTCTGAATTTTAGAAAAGTCTGAGAGACATAGATTAAACATGTGCTCACAGATGTGTTTTATAGAGTTAGGATACTCATTTCGAAATAACAGATAGCACTACCTCGGAATCGCCTCTCATGGAAGCGGCTCCATCATATCCTTGGCCCTTAAATTTTCGAGTTTTTAAAACCGAAGTTTAGCCCGAGTCTCTATAAATTACATTTGCCAATCGCTTTCCCTGAGATATCTAAACCGGAACAAATGATAAAAATCCTCTTTCTTAAAGTAAAAAGGAGTATCACCCTCCATCACCACCAACGCGTACCTTGCACAAAGTGAAACTGTTCTGTTTGGGAATATCCGTTGTTTCATCAGCTAATTTTTTATACATTGTTTTATTAACTTCTTCCACTATTTTTCTCAGAGTTCACTTGAGCCCCTAATGCAAGATCTTGCTGGCCACATAACGTATAGTTTCAATTACTGGTACAAGTTTTTTCTCTATTTTCCTTAATATTTTGCTTAATATTTTTATCAGTTGTTTGTCTGTGCTTTCGATTTTTTCTGAATAAGAGCTTCAATATTAACTTATACATATAATATATTCTATATATATTTATAGTATATATATATATATATATTATATATATAATATATATACTATATATATATATAATAGTATATATATATATATATATATATATATAATCTATAGATATATATATATAAAGTATATTGTGGCGTGTGGTGGAAGGGGGCTGCGACCCACCTCGACCAGAGTCCAAGCAGCCCGGGATGAACGCCCAACTCATCGGCGACACAACGCTCACTCTCTTCAAAATCATCTAGTCCTTCAGCTAATGAAGGTGGTTCTTCAACACAACTCACTTACGCCCTCTGGTATATATATACGGTATATATATAAATATACATATATATATATATATAATATATATATATATATATATAAATATATATATAATTATATCATATATATAATATATATTTATATATATCATATATATTATATATATATATTATATATATATATATATATATTATATATATATATTTATATTATATATATTATGAAGGGGTTATGGTCGTGTTGAAGAACCACTGCACTAACTGAAGACTAATGAGTTGAACGAGAGTGAGCGTTGCGCGAATGAATTGGCGTTTCGTCCGGGGGGCTGCTTTGGACTCATCGTCGATGGTCGCCCCCTTCCACCAGACGCTACAGAACTACCCCCAGTGACATGCCGCGAGCACACTCCGCTCTGAGCACCTGGAAGGACGTTGGTCAGCTGTCAGAGAGAGAGCTAGGTGTGCACACATAAAGGCCACTGAGAAGGCTTCGACCACTCTGTACTCTTATACGTGCAGTTGGTCTGCACTTGCAGTGAGAAGCACAGTACAGGCGTTACAGGATGACCGAACAGAGCAGCGCCCAGCAGAAGAAACTTGAATTGATGTAATACCGCGTTGAACGATTGTGGTAAAACAAACTCTACAACTAAATGTCTTACCACGGCGAACAACTTTGAGAGAAGATGGGATGCTGGCTGGTGTTCGTTTTGCCACTCCAGTGGCACTAGTCACTCCGGTGGTCACCAATATGAAGGGGTTATGGTCACTGTTGAAGAACCACCTGCATTAGCTGAAGACTAGATGATGTTGAAGAGAGTGAGCGTTGTCGCGATGAAGTGGCGTTTCGTCCCGGGGGGCTGCTTCGGACTCATCTGTGGTGGTCGCAGCCCCCTTCCACCAGACGCCACAATATATTTGTAGTTTGTTTTCTGCTGAAAAAAATTGCACTGTCGATAATTTCGGGGGGCTGCTGCCCCCTCAGCCCCCCCCCGGCTACGCCCCTGGTCAAGCCATGCAAAGATCTATTGGAGAGAAGGCTTGCAGAACTTTACTTTTTGCTTTCGCATTAACAGGGTGTGATACCACCAGTCCATTATTTCTTATTTGACAAAAGCAAATCTTCACCTTTCAAGAATATCATAAAATCCAAAATCTTATGCGAATGGGCTTCCCATTTTGGATCATCAGAAGATGCTATTAAGGAAGATTTGGTCGAAATTGGCTGTAAAGTTATTGTGTCACTATATGGAGGTAACATCGACACAAGCAATTCATTAGGATAATAGCTTCAGCTAAAAAAGAATTTGATATAGCTCGTTTGGCTCCAACATAAAATGCAACCAAATATCATCTACTTCGAGTGCATTTGCAGTGTTTTATTTGGAAAAATCTATATTTGCCAACTCCTGATCCTACACTATGGGGTTGGCAGTTGATTGATGGAGAATTTCAGCCGATATTAACAGACTTGAGCCCAGTACCAGACAAACTCTTAAATATGAATGTTAAATGTCCTGCCAAACTACAGTTGAAGAACCATGTAACACCATGAAATGTACATGTCGCCGATATGAACTTCCATGTTCAGTAGTTTGTAAAAACTGTTGTGGAAAGGGCTGTACAAACACAAGATACAGTTTTGATTTTGATGAAGATTAAGATGAGATTTGATTTTCATGAAATAAATATGATTTCATATTATAAAAACCCGCTTAGATTAATAAAAAGATGTATTTCAACACTAATAAAGCTTTCAGTTTCTCGACCATCATTTTGTTATTTCCTTTTATTTTTAAAACCAATATCATATTCTTTTTCAGCATGAAATTTTCTGCAATTTGATACCAAATTTGCTTTTTTCTTATTTTTAAAAAATTTTCATGTTTTTTTCAAGATGGCGGCCAATAAACGCATTTTGCGCGGCAGTATTGATGTATATTTTTATTATGTTGATTAGGAGCGTGTTACATACCATTTACAACAAGAATAAATTTTGTTGCAATTAGTTCCACGGTTCCACCTCAAGGTGTTTTTTCATTTACTTCTACTACTTATTTTCTTTTGAAGATTCTATCTCGCTATTCAAAGCATTTACATTTTCATTTTTGATTCAAATGACAAATATGAATCAAAGAAAGCTAATGCGACAACTTCAGGGCTAAAATATCATAAATGATTCCTTCGTTTTTGTAAAACAACACGAGAGATGCGACGACTAATAGCTTGAAATTCAAAAAGCTTTTCAAAAGAAACCGGAGATCTAAATACGGTGTTTTTGCAGTAGAAGGCGCACAAAACCATGCTTCGATATACATACTGACCAGAAAAATGCAAATATCTCATGCGTTTTTCTCTTGTTGTGATAATTCAAATTCACCACGATACAAAGATTTTTAAGCAATGAATAGTTTTTACCATCCATGGATGGCCTATGGAACACGGAATTATATTCCACGAGATGGTGCTTCTGAAAATTCCCTATAGTCCTCTCTAGGCTGCTGTTCCCTCAAAGAATATCTAACAAATTCCAGAATTCGAGATACATCGCCCTGATTCAGGCGTCCCTTTACCTTTCGCTTTCGATTCCTGGTCGGGAATTATGAACATTGATTCCAGACCACGCGTGTTGAAATCTTTTAAAGATTAATACAGTCGGACCTGTAGTATTACCCTTCTTTTCCTCCAAAACTGTTCTAAGATTGATTTAATATATGTGATGTCTACAAGGTAAAATAGAAATCTTTTTCTAAAATATCTTGTATCAAAACGCATGCACCTCTAAAAACTTCAATTTTCGTTAATGTCGTAGCGAAAACCAAAGTTTTCCCATATTTCTGAAGACCCCATTCAGCAAGAGTTTCACAAACATATGTCTGCTCTTTTAGTTCCAGATTGTAATATAGGCACTCCAAGAAGTTGTTCAGTATATCCATTAGAAGAATCACAGGAAGTTTATGCACGGTCTCTTTAATTACCTGTAACCCTGGTAGTAATTCATCATTCCAATGCACGACAGCAGCTTCCAATCTGGTGTTCTTAAAGTGCTTCTTGATTTCAGTTGCCCTTTTCTTGCGTTTTTTTTATAAAAAATTTCTCCTAAATATGTGAATAGATGACCTATTGATGACAAAATTATCAATATCATGACCCAATGCCTCGGCTGTAGCAATCGGGCTTTGAACTGCATCTCTATCACTAATTTTACATTTACCCAAGGCCACAGCAAACTTAGTGGTCATTTGTTTACTGAGTCCTCTCCTTCTTTTTGCTTCTCATGATGATTCCATATCTTGTGGGAGAGGATCCTCTAGCTCAATATTATAAGTGGATTTTCCAGCAACTGGTACTACAATGGAATCTGATTCTAAACTGCTGCTTGAGGATGACGATAATATCAGTTTGGCAGTTTGCTCTGCTAAAAAGGAAAGGGATTCAGTGATACGAGTTAAGATAAAAATTCAAAATGCATCAGTAATGAGTTATTGGATTTTTTTTTATATAATACCTTACTTACATAATAGTTCATGCTCACTATCACTTCACTCTTTTCTAATCAAAGCTATCTCCCCTCGTTCCCCGGCTCTTCTTTCTCTTTCAAGCTCCTCGTAATCATTTCTGTGCATAAATCCAGTCTGTCGTTTTAACCTTTGATAAATCAAAAGCTGCTTATCCTCTTCAAAGCGTTTCCATATGCAATGTTAAACAATTCCTTGACTTTCATTTCAAAATCTGTTTCCTTTTTCTTTTGAGCTTCAGATGATCTGCCAACATGTTTTTGTATTTACCTCCATTCTTTGTAAAAGCTTCTAATTTTTGGATGCAGAGTCTCATCTCCTGTGTTGGAATTCAGGCTTTCCCCCCAAAACCATCACTTCCTGCAAAGTATTCTGGTACTTTCACGTAAAGTTAACTTCACCACACGAAGATTGAAAAATAATATTTGATGGCAATTTACATCTATTCATATCAAGAGAGTAATTAATATCCGAGTAAATATATTTTCTCAAGTAAACGAACAGATGACATTGTCATGAAAATGTGTTGTCACTCCTCTGAATCCCGAGATAAAACTGTTGCCCTTGAGACGAGCATCTTCTATTTCTGCCCCTTTATCGAGAGCTGCTGGGAGATGTGATCTCTCATTCACTGACGGGCATGACGTTACTTTTGGATACGACTCGGTTAGTTTTGTATTCTTACTTATTATACTTGTTGCCATCGCTCAAGTATTGCATATAATTTATATTTCGCTTGATAAACAAATATTTTTTTTTTTTTTTTTTTTTTTTTTTTTTTTTTTTTTTTTTTTTTTTTTTTTTTTTTTTTTTTTTTTTTTTTTTTTTTTTTTTTTTTTTTTTTTTTTTTTTTTATTTTTATTTCGTTTAATATAAAATTTTGTTGATTGACTTTTTTTTTTTTTTTTTTTTTTTTTTTTTTGTGAATTTATGATTTTTAAGGTCCTAGGGGCACCTTTTCTTTCTTTTTGTCAGTTTGAATTGCAATTTTACACGGAATATTTTTTGATACAATGGAACCAAACAGGGAAGTATCGCGAAAAAACAGTCACTAAACAATTTTCACCAAGAGTAAATCAGTCATCCTAGTGCTTAGCCATTATAAAGGTTTGGTATATCATCACGATAATCATTTGTCCCATCCAGCAAAGATCAATAACCTCTGCTTTGAATAAATCTTGCTATCCTTTTTCCTGCAGATATTCCTCCACACTATTATAACCTATTCCAATCTACAAAACTATTTTTTGTTTTAAGGCAAGATCAGATTTTTAGCTGGGACTAATCCCCATTTTAGCCCCACCTAAAAATGGACATAAAATTCGGAATTTTCAGCCGATTTTGAACTATATAAACCCCAAAATTTAGCTTTTTTGCCCTCTAAAACCCTGTTTCCGGTGTTTTTTTTTTTTTTTTTGTGTATGTAGTCATTCTTTCAGAATTTTCAAATTTTCAAAACCCATGTTTTTGACATTCTTCAAATCAACTTCCAGAATTTTTGCCATAATGACTTCAAGCTTGAAATATGCATAGATAGGTCCATTATCTAAAAAAAGTACGGAAGTACTTTTTCGATTTTTGAGTTTGTGCTCAGCGTTGTTCCAATTTCAAACCCAACTTTTTTTAGTTTTGAAATGAAAAATTGCGATTATTTTTTTTCTGTTTCAGGCGTAAGTGGATGAAATTTTCAGGATGTATGTAGTCGGGGAGAGGCACAATTTTACTTGATAATTTCTTTTGTATATGCCTTAGTTTTGGATTTGTTCTTGGAACAAAATTCAAAAAAAATATTATTTGAAATTTTTAAAATTCTTTGTGTAATAGCAAAAAAATTATCTAAGTAAAAAAGGTGTATCTCGCCCAATTGTACAAGCCCTGAAAATCGATGTTGATGCGGATTAAGTAGAAAAAAAAAAAAATATCTCAATATTTCACATTTTTGAACGATTAAATTTTTGAAAAGTGAAATATTGATATATTTTTTTTTCTACTTATCCGATCAACATCAAATTTTCAGAGCTTGTATAGTTGGGCGAGATACATCTTTTTTACTTAGATAATTTTTTTGTATACACAAAAGAAAAAGTTTTTGTTAAATTTCCCAATGAATTTTTAAAATTCGTTTGAGTCTACAACATCCACGACTTATCGCATATACAAGAAAATGAATGTAAGTAAAAAATGTGCCTCTCCCCCGACTACATAAATCCTGAAAATTTCATCCACTTCGCCTAAACAGGAAAAAAATTATCGCAATTTTTCATTTCAAAATTTAAAAAAAAGTGGGTTTGAAAATTGGACATACTTTCAAAAACTCACAAAAAATGCGAAAACAGTACTCGTACTTTTTAGAAAATGCGACGCTATCTATGCATATTTCAAGTTCGAAGTCATTATGGAAAAAATTCTGGAAGTTGATTCGAAGAATGTCAAAAACATGGGTTTTGAAAATTTGAAAATTCTGAAAGAATGACTAAAGACACACAAAAAAAAAAAAACACCGGAAAACAACGTTTTAGAGGCCCCAAAAAAAAAGCTACATTTTGATGTTTATATAGTCAAAATCAGCTGATAATTCCGAATTTTATGTCCATTTTTAGGTGGGGTGAAAATGGGGGTCAGCCCCAGCCCAAAATTGGAACTAGCCCTTTAGCTCTTAAAATCACGAATTGGAAACTACTCTTTCTACATTACTTGCCTCCAAACCATAAGATTTGCACATAATATATGATTTGCATGAAACGGTACTGTAATTAGAAACGAGAATCTTTTGAAGGTGGATATCGAAAATGACGAAATCTTTGTTACTGAATAATTTCTATTAATAGAATTCTGTAATTTTTTTCTGATCTGAAATTCCAACATTTCATATGGAATTATCTAATATGTATACATATAAGCGAGTAAAATAATCTATTTATATTGTTTTAATCCACTAGTACTTTATTTAAAACAGGCTTTGTCTCCTGTGTTGTAAAATCTCTTCTAAGTTCTAATGTAATTCTATGGGAACGTAAAGAAAAGATGACTGGCTGAAATATTAATTAAATTGGTAAATACTCTTAAAATGTTATGAGAATACTAATTTTTTCAGGATTTGATGTAAAAAGAAAGTTAAAAATTATTCTTGGATTGAATAGAAACAAGAGAAGTGTTTAGGGCGCGAATTTAGAACTGCGTTTTGAGATTTCAATTAACCAATAAAATCCCACTTACAGAGCTACCAAGTGACAATTTGCTAATTACTAATGTATTTTTGCTTCACAAAAAATTTAATTGAAATTTTAAAATGTTTAACAATACCCTAAGGACAAATGTTAACGATGTCAGGGGCCAGGGATTCACGGCTTGCAATGGGAATTTCCCGAGATGGTGTGGACTATGCTTCGTTCCTTCCCCCCTCTCCCATGGAGCTCCTCCCTCAAGCCTTAACCCACCTAGTTCTCTATTCTTCCGCCTTGAATTCTAGGAGTTTTTAAGAAAGTAGGCACCTAATATCCAGTAGTGCCCATTTTCGTATAATTTTTTAAATAGAAATTTGTAAACCTTTTATAATCTTTTATTATTATTATTATTTAACTTAGAAGCCGTCTGTCGTCATTAATGTTAATATATTACTGCTGCTTTAGAATATTAAAGGACTTGTAGTTTGATACAAAACTTTATATTCAAGTTTCCTTGATTCGGTTTCAATTTTCTTTCTGTATTTTTATCTCTGATTTCCCTTATTCCCTTCTGTAGCGGTCATTACTTATCCATCAAATCTAATAAAAGGTTTTCTCCATCATTTCACTAAATCTTCCACACAACTGTCATATTTTTGCATGTGCAACTCAAATTTTTCCTAGTTCTCAATATTCTTGAAGTTTCTCGTGTGATCTTTATTCATAACTTTTATTTTTAAAAAAATCATTCTCGTAGCCCTGTACTGAAATCATGAAATGTCAATGGCGTACTAATGCTCTTACTTATGTAAAGCTCTGAACCCATGAATAGTATTCACTTAACGACCTCACATAGTCACATTACGAAGCTTAATTTCTGATTATCTCCTTATTCTGAAGTTTTAAGCAACCTTACTGCTTATACTTCCTAACAGTTTATTTATATTTATAATACCTATTACTTCCAGGCATTTCTCCGATACTTAGAAATTATTACTAATATGCAATATTCAAAATCGAGTACATTTCCTTTTTAACGAGCTGCTGTCATTTACCATAACTGTAATAACAACACTAAAAAGCCCTTATTTCAGTTTTTAACCGATTTTTACAACCAGTGACCTACTAACTCTCACATCCTAGACCAGCAAATTCAAAAATTACCTATGTTACGGAAGAAGTATTTTCTCAAATCCAGGCGAAATGCTCTCTATCTTTCATTTTTTTTCTATTATAACCTCTCTCTCGTATCTTAGTCTAGTGTGAAGAAGTTAATTTCCTCAACAAAGCGGAAAGATACTGAAAATATGATCATTTTCTTCAGTCACATCACGCCTTATAATATTAATTTTCAAAATCACATTTTTTTTGTGGGAGAGCATCACGAGCTCTCTTTGCGAATGCCCTCTTGCCTTGAACTCGTGATGGTCTGAAGGGCAGTATTTTGTCTGCCTGGCGGGATGGCATATGTAGTTCGTTGGTAAGGTTCATTCTCAAAAAACAAAACAAATAAAATATTCTTGTGGCTCTTCTACTTGTATCGTCTAGACTCTAGATCCTAGTGCATGTCAATGTCATTTCTTAGATAAGATTCCAAACTTTGCACAGCTTTAAATTAACGGGCTTTTAAGCGACATATTGCGGCCATAGTTACTAACATTTTGTTAGCTATGTTTATATCATACTGTGTTTATATTTTAAAAACATAAGAAAATCAGGTAAATATCTAGATTTGAATCAGTATATTTTCTGAAAAAAAATTTTAAGTTCAAAAAAATTTCGAAGTTCAGAAAAGTTAAATTTTTTTAAGAAAATTCTTTAGTGGCAAGCTTCTGTAATTATGCCAGAAGCTTGCCACTAAACAATTTTCTTAAAAAACTTAACTTTTCTGAACTTAGAATTTTTTTGAACAGAAAATTTTTTCAGAAAATAATATACACCGATTGAAATATAGAATAATACCGAAAATCATTAATATAAAAATTTAAAATTCAATCTCTGTTATAAGCTACAAGCTGTGGCACAATAACAATAAAGCTTTTCTGTTGGTAACTCTGGTTTTATATTTAATACGTCATTTGCTTCTGACAGAGCTGGGGAAAGTAGAATAGCAGGAAGCTATTGACAATTTATTTTTATATAAATGAAGTACAAATTTTATGTACTGTTAGCGTAGTATACAGTTAAGATAAAGAAAACATTCAAAACGACATTAATAATATATTTAGAAGTTTTATTTACATTTTTAAAAAGTTTATTTAGAATTATTTGTAGATCTATTGGAGTTGGCTTCTTGTCCAAGGCCGACTCCATACTCGGCAAAATGGCCGACATTAATCTCAATAACATAGAAAATATGAACAATTTAAATGAAAGAAAAAATTTCACATGTGGAGTTGTTGAAGGTAAAGTTTAATAGATAATGTACTTTATATGTACATGTTTATGTGATTACGATTGAGTATAGTTTAGTTTTAATGCATTGTGTTTGTAGGCTGAAATTGACGCATTCAAGATGGACGCAAATCGGGACTTACACATAGGTCTGCTGCATAGGCTATACCTATAAACTAGAATGCTTGGTTTTATTTGATATATTTGTTTGGTTTAATGGTTAGGTTAACTGGCATTTATTCTTTTTTAATTTAAAAAATAGTTTTTATTAGGATAATGTAATAAGTATAAACTAGAAATATTACATTTAGCTAATTGTTAAAAAAGCAAGTATAAATTTATGAAATGGCTTATATATATATATATATATATATATATATATATATATATATATATATATATTATATATATATATATATATATATATATATATATATAATATATATCTATATATATATTTATATATATATATCTCATTTCATAAATTTATGCTTGATGTTTTAATAATTAAATGTAATATTTCTAGTTTATTTTTATTATATTAGCCTAATATAAAATATTTTTCAAATTAATAAAGAATAAATGCCAGTTGACCTAATGGCAAAACCAAACATATATTAAAAACCAAACATTCTAGCTTCTAGGTATAGCCTATGCAGTAGACCTATATGCAAGTCCTGATCTGCATCCATCTATTAAGTGATATAAAAAGCTAAAAATATTATTAATATATATATATATATATATATATATATATATATATATATATAAATTATTTTTAGCTTTTTATGTCACTTAACCTGTAAGAATCCTGTTTGATTAGGTTAGGTTATATATAGTATGATAAGTTAGATTGTTTAGATTAGTAAAAAAGCTTAAAAAATTGGTAGCGTTGGGCGGTGTGACCGGGCCCACCTCTTTAGGAGGGGTGATTCGGTCCACTCTAAATAAAATAAAAAATAAAAAAAATAAAGAAAATTTTTCGCTCATTAAATGCCACGCGGTAGTACTACATAAGTTTTAATATAGGCTCCATATCTTCTAGAAAGTTTTATACTAACTGTTACGAATTAGGGTACAAAATGTCCCTCAATAGAATTTCACTTTTGAAAAATGTGAGTTTTTTTAAAATTGCTTATATAAATGAAAATAGTGGATCGGATTTTAATATATTTTTTTTCAGTGATACCTCGTATAGTGTTAGCTTTAAACTGGCAAGTAAATTTTTTGATCCAAACAGTAATTAGTGCAAATCACGGGGCCTAGATTGGTCGATTCACACCGCGTTAAAATTGATGAGGGGTGACTCGGACCACCATTTGTTTTTCGTATTTTATATTTTCTTTATTCATCGAATTTGATTCCTTTTACTTGATTTATACCAAAATAAGCGTTCCTCTATAAAAAATACCAGTGAAAATTTTAAAAAAAAAAAAATGAATTTAAATAAAAAGAGAATTCAAAAAGTAAATTTTTGAGGCGGAGAGGGGTGAATCGAACCAACCCTTATTTTTAACATCTTTAGTAAGCATTAAATGGACATTTTTATTAATTATTGGAAATTTTAAATATGATAAATAATTATTCTATATTAAAGATCTAAAATAAAAATTGAATTTATACGTAAAAAGAGGAATTCAAACAGATGGTCCGAGTCACCCTCAATGGTGGTCGCTTCACCCTCCCCACGGTCAGGCTGAAGGAGCTTTATTAAAAACTTTGTATAACTTTTTACAATGAGAATCACATTATTATTTTTTGTGTGCTTATGACCTGCTAATATCCTGATTTTCAAAAAAAAAAAAAATTCAAAAAAGTATTAGGGGAGAGTCGGGAGACCAAGTTTGCCTAAGGTGGTCCGAGTCACCCCACCCGACGCTAATAGTTTGTTTGATGGTAATGTATCAACAATGATCGATATTTTAGAAAATATTTTATATTACTAGGAGGAGTTTGCATTTTTGTTTGAATTATCGAGAATGTGTTTGTGAATGTGTGCAATCTATATTAAAAAATAATAAAAAGAACAAAAGTCGTTAATATTAATCATATATTATTAATAAAATATTCATTGACCTTTAGAATTTTGTGATCAGTAAGAAAACTTTTACGAGTCATTTACTTTATGCCTATTTTTTTTATTGCCTCATCAATAGTTTTGCAATTGGTCTCTCTCTCTCTTCTTCTCTTCTCCTTCTCTCAGTCTCTCTCTCTCTCATTCCAATCTTCTCACTCTCTCTCTCTTTCTCCTCTCTCTCGATCTCTCTCTCCCTCTCTCGTCTCTATCCTTCTCGTCCTCTCTCTCTCTCTCTCTCTCTCTC
>JABUQX010040216.1:0-15000 GCA_015478945.1 Trachelipus rathkii
AATGCTGCTGGCGAAGCTTTTCCACCACTAATTGTATACACATCAAAGGCATTGAGACTAGATTTGATTCCTCCAGAGTGGGGCGGTGATGAAGGTATCGCTGTGAGAAACACCTTTTATGGTTTAAGTCGAAATGGCTGGATGAACAATGATATTTTTGAAGATTGGTTTTGCATGTTTGCAGAAAAAACAAAACAGACCCGACCTTTACTGCTTATACTGGATGGTCACATATCATATCTAAGTTCAAAAACTCGCAGAAAAGCCATTTCAGAAAATATAATATTGAAACTACCATCTCATACAACATCAAAGCTCCAGTCACTTGATATTGCCGTTTTTGGCCCATTAAAAAAATATTGGGCAGAACAGATGAATAATTGGATATTCTCTAGTGGAATCCCCATCAAGGTCATGACCAAAAAACAATTTGTTAAGAGAGACGAGCAGAGACGAGTAGAGATGAAAAGAACGGAAGAGAAAGAGAGAGAATGAGAAAGAGAGAGAGAGGAGAGAGAGAAGAGAGACGAGAGAGAGACAGAATTGAGAAATAAGAGATGAGAGAGGTATCATTATATCATATGGTTTATACATTCTAAGTAGTGGAAATTATCTTCCCATCAAGGAAACGTGCCTATGACCAAACTTGGAATCCCCATCAAGGCCATGACCAAAAAACAATTTGTTAACAATTTGTCTGCAATCTGGTATAAAGGTTTATCAAAAACCAATATTGAAAGTGGATTTAGAACTGTAGGAATCTATCCATTTGAGCCGCAAGAAATACATAGGATCGTACAATAGTTATTTTGAGTCCATTTGCCTTACGAAAAACTATAACAAACTGGATCGAATGAGATCAGGCAAACTAACTCCTATGTCAGTGTCCAAAGAACCTGCCCCCCAAGAGCACACTTCAAAACTATTATATGGGGGTGGAGGAGCCACACTAAATACTAATAGCAACAACCAACAAGTAATGTGATTGGTAAGCCTTTCCTTCGGCAACGCTCTCTACGTTGTGGCAGTGATCGGATTTGGATTGAATCCGAGGGAGCTGACATAGGTTAAGGGCTCATCACTTAAATACATAGTCTACACTAACATACACATTCATTGAAACTCTCGACTGCTATGCACAGAGCAACATGCTTTTTGTGATGTTGTTAGTCTAGAAGCGAGTAGTATTGGCAAAAGCCCTAATCGTAATTCAATTCTTATGCGCTAGACAGCAAAAACGACGGTCTGGGATATAATTATGGAGGCAGTTCCCAGTGTAAATATAGAAATTGACCACACAATTAAAGTCAGGAAGAATACCATGATGTCTAAATCAGAGCCTAGCAGCAACATCCACACAAAAGCAAACTACTACAGAAAAAAAAGATCCTGCATAACAACTCATGCTACGCAATATGGACAAGATGTACGAATACGTAAAGTACAGAAGATATATTTGAATAGAAGATGAACTTAAAATCGGATGATTCACTCACTAATGCAAGGGATTTAGAGTCGACATCGATATAATTTTATCGATAAACACACAATAATTGTCTATAGAATAGATGAGACAATATTGGGAACTCTGATAGGCGAGAATATACCAATAATTGAATAAAAGATTTCAATCATATGGCTATCATACTATTCATAATAATGCAACGACAATATCCTAGAGAAACGAAGAAATAGGGCCAGACAGGTATGAGGAAAATTACCCCCGACGATAATATTATTTTGCTGTACATAAATCCTAACAGAAAAATTTTATTTGGCTGACTCAATCAACGTATTTCTCTAATGAAGCAGAAGACAAACACGATATTCAATATCAAGAATCAACTGACATTCCTGAGGCTAACAAGATGAGTCCTGGCAGGACTTAAATTGGTAGCAAGGAAAGCAAATTGCCGACACTATACTAAGAACTGTCACCACGCTTCAATATATATATTATTAGGGGACTGCCATTCACCAGACACATAGTAGCTAAGCATAGAAATAAGGAGTGAGATAAGTGCAAGTACAGGTAGCATCATATATATATAGTATACTAATCAACTATATCAAAGTTATCAATGTGGGTATCAAAGTACAGTTTCTGACATAAGTACTTATATCAATACGTTTAATAAAAAAAAAATAAAAAAATAAAAAAAAAAAAAGACTAGACATAATATATAATATATTATATATATTATAGGTCATATAAATACTTCGCTTAATAAAGGATAAGTTAAACCGCATATATAACTATTATTATATATCTAGATAATTACGAGCTGAGTAGTAATAATGATTTTATTTTTTTTCTAGATATATATATATCTTCAAGCAATATAGTACTAATATATAGGAGCAGAATACAAGGTAATGCCAATAACTAAGTTTTTAATTTATTTTTTTATACTAAAGGAAAAATACCCAAGATTAAATCGCCAAGATGCAAAAAGAGTAGGGTTCTTTACTAGGCCTCAGCGGGAGGACGAAAACCGGACTCACGGGGGGGGGATCTATCGTATACCGTAACCCCCTACTCACTGTCACACCGTCGTTAGTACCTGGCTGAGAGCCCTTAATAAAAATAATAAATATTTAAAAAAAATATAAAAATTAATATACATAATATGGTGAAAATATAAATATTAATCAATATTATATATATATATATAAAAAAAGTCACCACTATGTAGGTACCATAATTTATCTCTTAATTATATTGGAAGATATATAGTAATACTCACGTTCCAACATAGTAGACATAGGGTAATAGATATATATATTATATATAATACGTAATTAGTAAGTTCACGTAGCGATATATTTCTAGAAATTTTGTATTTTTAAAATATGTGAGCTATAACTATCATGTCGTCTCTTAAAAGGGAAAGTGGCCTATGCACCTTAGTATAAATAAATAACCGCATTATTTACATGTTTTTTGTCTATTAAATTTATTAAACTTATATAATATATTAGTGAACTTTTAAAATACGTATTGTATGATTTAGTAAGAAACCTTTTAACTAGAGCTATATAACCATTATATCATTAATTGGTTTCCACTCATCTTACTTATTTATATGTTAAAATTATATATTAAAAAAAAAGTGGAACTATAATCTATAAAAAAACCCACAATTTATCTAAAAACTAGACTTTATAAAAAAACTAGTGCCATAATAAAAATACCGTTCAAAACCACCATATCTATATAAAAGTCACTATATAAAACTATACTAATTTTTAATTATATATACATAATAATATAATTTTAAAGTAAAAATTATAATATACTATATAATATATATAATATATAGTGGATATTATAACTTATAAAGTATTATTACTTATTTTTCCTATAATATGTTTATTTTACCGCTTCATACATAAATACCCTATATATATATATATACCAAACCATAATTACCCTTTACTCACAAAATACTCCACTGGACCTTAGAATAATTATTATCACTCAGAACTGAAACTATAATAATGTAATATATACAAAAGATTGAATAAGCTCATATAATATATAATATCATATATAATATTAATATATATTATAATAATATATTATATATTATATATATTGATAATAATATATATATATATATATATATATAATATATATATATATATATATATATATATATATATATATATATATAATATATCTATATATATATATTATATTTATTAATATTATATATATATATTTATATATATATCATATATAAATATAAATAATAAAATATTATATATATATATATATATACTATATATATATATTTAATATAATAATTAATATATATATATATCATTATCTATATATATAATATAATACTATATATATCATTATTATATATAATTAATATATATATATATATATATATATATATATATATATATATATATATATATATATATATATATATATATATATATATATATTATAAGAGCATAACGTGTATCAATATCTACACATTTGGATCAATAGCATTGTTAAAGCAAAGTGTGGATATCTAAGAAGTGTGCAGTGAAATTCTCTTTATATGTGGTACATTTACTCACTTTGTTTTACTAAATAAGTGTGGGAATGAAGACGCATGTACTGAAAAACGTTATAAATCACAATAATTTGTTCTTTTTAGGTCAAGTGTTTATGATTTTTAAGCTTTATGCTTGTGTTTTCAGAAATTTTCAGTAAATTAAGTAAATCAGTTGTATTAATATTACAAAATAACAGCAGGCTGGCGACCAAAATATAAATGTGTGAGAGGAGGTTTATAATATGAGTGGTATGTTTGCACATGGAGTTAAAAAGAGAGAATATAAAAAGTCGTACTCCGCTTATTCTAGAAGTATCATAGTCTCGCTAGTCTCACACGTTTTAACTCTCGAACTCACCATTTGTCATGATGTTAAGTTTTTAAGATTACAGACAGAGCTCCGCTAAGAGTAGGACGATTTAAGAGATCAGTCTCTGTTGCTCGTGCCGCTAAATAGTCGAGGCGCGAGTGGAGCTGTTGAGTATTGACTTTGCTCACTCTCCAACTAAAGTGTTCTTACTTTAATCCATGACTGGTTCACATCTAGGACAAGGGTAGTTATGAAGAAGATGATATTTCTGAGATATGACTTGTGGTTATTTTATACTTGGAAAGCAGTACCTATTTATGAGTGGAACACACAGAATATACATTAGACGGATAAAACTCTATTCATTTTCGATAAAAAGGTTAAATAGCAAACAGTTGTATAAGAGGACAAGTCCATCAGAACATATATAACGATCCCTTACTTTGGTTCGATAGTGATACGAGTAACTGATTAGTGACCAGCAATGCACTAGCTCATCATACATGGCACTCGCGTTAAGCATGACAAATAGTGTCCTCTGATATAAACGACCTTTAGGAGAGTTTATTTGAATAAAGCTAGAGACCATCAAGACATATAACTCCTATTTGCTCACATATGTGCCGTTCATAGCAAAGAACAAGAGATATACGATATTTTTAGCCTTTCGAAGGCATAGGTATAGAGTGAGGGCATGAATATACGACTCATTGTTTTGTTCATTATGGTGTACCTATGGTCTGGAGAGAAGGCAAGTGACCTATATTACAGACTGCTATTTTTGCATGACCAATCTTATATGTTTAATGGGAGATAATTTAACTTTACGTACATAAAGATCCTTGACAAATCTAGAAAGGTTTATAAAAATATTTTGGTAGCCTATTGAATTGTAATAGTGATGTTATAAAAAATATATATACTATAGTAGTATATTCTAGTAGTATAAATAGAAATATGTGGTTATAATATATCAGTTAGTAGTTAGTGTGTAATATAATCTATATATATATATATTATATATATATTATATATTAGTATATATATATAATATAATATATATTATATATATATATATATATATAATATTATATATTATATAAATATATATATATATATATTAAATATATATTATATTCGATGCAGGAAAGGGGTGGGTATATACATGGTTTCTAGATATTCGTGGAGTCACTAAAGGAATTAATGTGATGATGATCTCATTTTTTCCCATATAACTTTCCATAATTTCATTAAAGAAGTGTAAATAAAAATATTTTGTAAATTCAAATTTGAGTGTCATTTAAATCGTCAGTATGGAAGATAATAATTATATGAGTAGCAGGTTCTACCTGAGTTGAGTTATGAGATTTAAACTTTGTCTGAATATTATAATATGGCTTCGCATCCGAATCAGTTTGCTTTTATAATGTAATTTAAAAATATGCCCCACGATTACAGGGAAGAAACAATAAATTATTATATGTATAAGTAATCTTTAAGTTGTATATAATAAAATTCATACTCTTTATGTATTTAAAAAATTGGTAAATTTTCCTGGTATGAAAAATTGTGTAAAAAGTGTGGAAACGAAGGGTCGATGTGAGGATTGATATAACTATGGTAAATTAAGTAGGCACTGACAGAGCATGAAAATCACTGTCATTTTTCAAGTGTTATACATAAAGACAACGTCACACAAGCATCCACTGTAGTCCCTTAACACTAGTATAGATTATATAACCTTCTGCCATTAAATACTACATCAACCCACAATGGTCGGGAGTTTCTATGATTTCACCTTCTCATACTAGTTGAAAAAATATATTACTGGAGGGGGTCTCATAACATAGACAATAATATATATAGAAGGATATATATGAAATGATGGCATGAACAACTATATTATAGAGAGACACTTCAAGTGGACTAATATTCAAGCCTACAGTCATACTAACACATATATATATATATATTCGAGCCGAAGTGGACACGAGCTCACATCAAGTAAAATTAAAATGTATACTAATGACAATAGTTTAGATTCTGTTGGTCTCTTTGCTCGAAAGGGCAAGTCACAACGTCGGATCCTCTGCTATCACACTGATCTGTTGTGCAGAGCACGGAATGAGCGAAACTCCATTCTCAAGAAACTACGAGGTACTTATTGGTGCTGTGAGAAGAAAATAGACGCAGGGCGAATGATGCGGATTGTTTCGGCAAGAGTTCATTTGGCAGTTGCTTCTTGCAGCTATTGGTGTATTGCAATGAGAAATAGGTTGTGATATTATAGAGGCTCACTTTTGCGAGAGTTACGAGAATCAAAATCATACATAGTGAATCATGTAGAGGCTCTTCATTGATTTCTTCTTATATATAGCAGACAAGCTTGATGGCTAAGTAAACTCTTTTACATATATTTGAGTCATATAATAATATGGGCATCCGGTACCTATATTGCTCTTATGCATATCAAAGTTTTTCTCAGTTAACAGATTAGAGGTCTAACATATAAATATATATATTTATATCATATATATATATTATATAAAAATATGGAAGTATTGATTAATACAATACAGTAACCTCTAACCACGAGTATACTATGGTATATAAGGTAAGTATATATTATATTTCACCAGTTATCTTATTGTTAATATAATATCTTTAATTATCTTAAAAAAATTACCTAATGAAAAAAATATAAGTTTTAGAACTATATATAGAGTACATATGCATATGCTCACATAGTCTAAAAAGTTTTCTATATTTTATATATCCTCATACATTATAATGAATTTATATAAGAAATTTAATATATTAGCCTACTTTATCTTTAGGTATAGTGTGCCTTCTTCTGGGATGCAAGGAGGCTACACAAAATATATACTACTATTGACTTATCTATGTCGTCTAGGTGTATAAATATATGAGCCGTATTTTGACGCTTGAAATGTCTTCGACTATCACACAGCACATAAATTAAATATATGTACCAAGTACTCTAGAGGAACATTTCCTCAAATTATGGCTGTATACCACATATACACGTGGTAGCTTGAGATCTCTAGTTACCTTATACCAAAATGTTTACACTGCTCTCTTCATATAAATAGCTTATGTCCTGATAGTAAGAACTTTGTCAAAGCACTGAGAGTAAAAGAAAGGCAAGCTTTTTAACAGTACTATGAGAGAGCAAATAAATTCCCACATACATACTCAATATGGATTAGCAAAGCTCCATGCAGGCATATTTGACGGTCCCCAATATTAGAACTATACTGTTATAATCATGAGGACTTACATCAGCTCCCAGGAGACGAAAGCATTTATCTCATCTCCAGATGATTGATAGTAGCTCTCAGTCGAACGAGATGGCATGTCGCTCGCTTAGCTAAAGTAATTGCACTCGCATGTTTTCCTGTATGTGTAAGAATATCATCCACAGTAATGCTCTAGATAATACCATGATGTATTCGGGTCTACTTAACTCGCATGTAACTGCAGCTTATGACAGTAAGGCTTCGAAATCATTATCGTGTCATCGCGAGCCTACGTTCATGTCTCTGTACTCTAAAAAATCAGCTACATTTTCTCCATTCACCCTCGATCGTTCGACTCTACCTTCCTCTCGCCCTGCAAAACTTGGGAGATCTTAAGACCATGCGAGGAAACTATTAGAACAAGCGCTGCACCAAGAATCTCATCCAAAACATAAAGCGTAGCGTGGCATGGAGAGATGTCCACACGCAGACTACTCAAGGACGCTGGGACTATTCAACAATGTTAGCCTGACCATTGCGGTGTCTTAAACGCGACGACCAAACCATCGCTCACGCACTAATGATCGCGCAATATTCTTTATATCTAGTCTCGACATATCGCACTCACCGTTGTCTTTTTCTGCGTAAAATACGTTTCTTGCACTCGTAACTTGGTTACGATGTTCTCACTCTAACTCTTCTCTATGCAGTTAGTCTTTTCTCAGCATCTTGTAAGTTTCTAAAACTCTAATATATAAGGAAAGTACCGAGATTCTGAGTGTCGGCGCTGTATGTATTCTGCTAGTTCTTGTTAGCATAGTAAATTGTAACGATTGTGTCTTGAGAGCAGTTAGAGTCTTTGGTATACTCAAACTATCTACTCACCGCGACATTTTTTCTTAAAAAATTAACCATACATCAATCAATTTCTAAGATAGAGAGTAGTATGTCAACAACATGCTGCTGCTATAAAATTTCGAAAATTATTCTCACACCTTGCAAGGGGCACTATATGTGACCGTCCAAATACGCAGAATGTCATAGAATTATGAATAATGCAACTCTTAGACAAAAGCGACAAGTTTCGTTAGAAATCACTTCAAGAAAACCCCCAGGCTTGCAATCACCGCAATAATTTATATTCTTTTCGCGCGCGCTCAATCTTGTCGCGCTGCATGAGACTAATGACTCAACCTATTGTGATTATGGATTCCGACACTACTCTATCTTAAGAGAGAATTTAGTGATGTATTACGATTTCTAACGCTTGTACATTTATGATGCTCTGATCTGATACTTGGTATATTTAAATCACACTTTATCATTTATATCTCGGCGCCCTTATCCTCTCTACGCTCGCCTCTTTTATTTTTTTGTAGACATACTGCTATTTAGCCTAAGAACGTTCTTAGTCCTTCTACAATCTTAGTATCATAAGCATCTCATGGTATACACTAGCAAGCCTTGAAGCCGAATTAAGAATATCCTAACGCTTTGGTACAGACAAAAACACATTTTCTTACGATTTTGCGCTGTTTAACAAAAACGAACGCAAAATCGAGCATTTCTTCACTTGCGACTTCCACAGCACAAAATGCAATTACAAACGCTCAAACGTGCCTTCAATGACTCTAAGACATGATTGTTGTCTGTTTCTTGTCAGTTTGTGCTTACGCTCTCTCGATAAAGAAATGGCTACCCGAAAGCTCTAGTATTTTAACAAGCACGAGTTGCGTGAGTCGAGCATAAAATACCGCTAGGCGCACTTCCCTCATAACTAAAGTTTACTTAATTCGTTTTTACAACAAATGGAAATTCATGCTTCTGTTGCCGATGGATCCTACGATACATAATCCAAACAAAAAATAATAAATAAAAAAAAAATATACAAAAGTGGATATTAATATCACATCAAATAATTGAATCAACTATTGTGAATGAGTTTATCGTTTGGGAAGAAATTAGATTTACAAGCTAATTTTCTTGGAATGAAACATTCATCAAAAACCAAACGGAACCTACCACGCCGCCATCATGTTTGTTTACATTTTTTTGTAAGAACAACTTGCTTAAATTCGGCAAGCACGGGAAATAGCAACCTTATAGAATTAGGAAACTTCCTTACGTTTGGTGAGGCATTTTTTCACGATTTTGCGCTAAGTTTGACAAAAAAGGAACGCAACTCGAGATTTCTTACGTTTCGTAAGCACAAAATGCAAAAACGAAAACGACTAACATGCAGTAGGTCAGATAGATACGGAAATTCAGACAAATTGCGGATATTATATTATATATATATATACTATATATATATATATATATATATATATATATATATATATAATATATTATATATATATATTATATATATATATACTATATATATATATATATATATAATATAATATATAATATATATATATATATTATATACACACACACACACATGGGCACCGTTAATGAGAAAGTTAACGTCGTTATTAATTCTTAATCGTAACAAAAAATTTAACGCGTTAATATAAAGCGTTTAAGGAGGGGATGTTGCACGCCAAAATTTCATCTGCTAGCACAAATTATGCAGATGAACATAGACGCAGGCTTTAAAAGTGAGGGAGATTAAATTCAGGCAGGAAACACAGAAAGATGGAAGGAAGTTCACAGAACAGTGGTGTAAAGAAAAGGAAACATTTACCGCAGGCAAACTAGCCTCGGGAGTTACCATATCTACATAATAAAAAAAAACCAAACTCCGTGCGCAGATACAGCACCCTCTTTGTGCTACTAGGGCGTCGTAAAAGTGGTGGTAGTAATAGTAGTTCCCTCGAGCACCTGCGGCGATACCTATAGAAAAGAGATAAAAGCACCAACTCGCGCCGCAAAGATAGAGTTCATACGGAACTGGAAGTACATTAACAAGTTTATAACGCTTTTGGCTTTGAACTCGACCCTGTCAAAAAGCCGGGTGGAAACGCAAGAGCCCCCCCAGATATGAAAACAGTACTCTATACAAGGCCGGATGAGACCCTTGTATAGCTGGAGTAACTGAAAGAAGCAGGAAAAAAAGTCTCGCAGTCTAAACAAAACTTCCAGTTCTTTGAGGCCGCCCCAGCAAACCGTTGTGAATGTGAGGTTTCCAAGACATTTTTTTTATGTTAAGGCCAAGGATGTTTAATATTGTCAACAGGAGAGAACGAAAAGAACCCGTCAAAAGAGATAGGAAAGTTTAGAAGGTATATTAGAGAGGGAGATTATGTAGAAGTTGGGTTTTTAACGAATTGAATTTCACACAAGGTTGAGACGACCCCAACCCGCAAATTATATCTAGCAGCGAGAAATAAGAATCGGAAAGATTAAGACGAGAGGCAATTAATTCTAGAAGAGAAGGCGCAGAATTGAAATGAGTTGAAGAATGAAGGTCGAGTCATCGGAATGTGAGTGGATAGAGTTAGATGTGGTGGGAGAAGATCATTTAAATGAAAAGTAGGAATATAAGTAGAGATGAGACGAACACCCTGGAAGAACTCCACATTGACAGAAAAAGAAGAAGTCGCCGCTCCCATCAACCATAGCAGATGTTTAGCGACTTGAAAGAAAGCTAGAACATAAGTAAGCAAAGAGAAGCGAGGAAAGGAGGGGAGCTTGGAGAGAGGCAATGATGCGTGCCATCAACCGGTCAAATGCTTTGGATGAGTCAAGCGCCACTACGCAAGTCTGCCCAGTAAGTTCCTAAGAGCGGAAAACCATAAATTTTGTTAAATAGGAAAGTATATCGCCAGTAGACTTTGAACACCAAAAAAGCCGTATTAGCGATCGGAAAGAAGAGAATGAGATTCGCATAATGGTCCTAAGAAGTGAGAGTTGAGAAGGGTTTCAAGATCTTAAGATAGCAATACAGTTTAACTTTTTCCGGTTTTAATTTAGGGTTTTAGTAATGATGTAACTTACATTTTACACCACCATGGATTCACATCGTATGTTATTTATTCCTTTTGTTGTGTGCTTGTTTCAGAACCTTGTTTGTGTCTATTTTATCGCTGTAGGATTGAGGATTGCATTCTGTAGCGTAGTTGTAACTGCCATAGATATGATGGCAGGTTGCACAGGCGCGGGCTTCACCTATCAACGTTTACTAACATCCGTGGCTTGCAATCTAACTCTACATCCGTGGAAAACAGCTCTCTAACTCTAACCCTAATTCTTTTGCTCCTGTCTAGACCAGATGGCTAGGAATCTCATCTCTAATCTTTTAATTATGTCCAACTATAACTTATTTCATAATTTCCGTCTGAAAGGTGGAGTAATGTGCTTATGTTAACATAAACACTCCTGTAACACGTCTCGAAGAATCTCGAATCTCATAACTTCTATGTTCTGTAGCTTAAAATCTTTCTTCCTACTATAATAAAATCTTGTGTTCTGCTACTGTTCTCCTAACAGAACAGATTTTCACGCCTTTTTGAATATATTACTACTTCTCACGAGACCTGTTATATCTTCTCATCCAAATGCTGAGGTCCTCTATTTAGGGGATTTCAATGTACACAACATGAATGGTTGGGGTCCTCTCTACTGATTTAGGTGGGGAGGAAGGCCGAAAATCATTCATGGCATTCTCAAACGATTCTGGAGGCAACTAATTAAAAGACCCTCCCCCCGCCCGCCCCCCCCTTCCCCCCCCCGCCCCCCGCCCCCCCCCCACACCCCCCCGCCCCACACAACATTCCGGATCGTCCAACCAACCATTCTTGAACACACTTGACCTATGTTTCAACCACTAGTCCTTCTTCTATAAAATATAACACTTTCGCCTCCTATTTGTAAAATCTGCACAACACCTTATATCTCTAATTTTAATACTTTTCTCAACAGCTCCATTCCTGCCCTACGCGTCTTTTCTGGCACTTTGATCGGGCCGATTGGGGGGCCGTGCGTCGTTTCTACGCTAACTATAATTGGAATGACTGCCTTGACTCTGGTGACGCTTCAGTTTCTGCCGATAAGGTGGGAAGCTTGTAATCGTTGATGGGATGAGCAGGCTCATTCCTTCTTCGATAAATCTTTTTCTCCTCATAATCCATAGTTCGATCGTGCTTGTTTCCTGGCCATTCAGGCTAGAGACGTTGCGATCGGGAGTGAAAAATTCTCGTTCTCCTATCACTCTTGCTAATTTTTCATTCAGCTAGAAATCGTTGCAGGATACTCTTCGACGAGCAAAAGCGGGCTTTCATCAACGAAAGTGCGCTAACCTCCTAGGCTCTCCTACTGAAACAATCTTTCTGGCCTCTTGCCAAACATCTCCTAACAACTTCTGTAATCTGCCTTTCCTCCTATTATTCGATCTGATGGTCTGTCTGCTAACTCTCAGTCCACTGAACAAGGCAATCTCTTTGGTCTCCTATTTCCCTCTCTCAAACCTGGATGATTCTGGCATTCCTCTTCTCCTCTTCTCCTCTCAGGTGTCCCTATGCCTTTTGCCCTGTGATTACAATTTGATCGAGTGCAGGACTCCTGAAAATCTGTGAAACGTTGGGAAGGCGGGTGGCCCGGATGGGCATTCCTCCCCGTGTTTTGAGGGAGTGGGCTTCCGTGCTGGCCTCTCCCTTGCGTTCAACTATACTTCCTATGTCTCAATACAACACTTTCAATCAGTGTTTTGGAAGCACGCACATGTCCAGCCGGTTCCGAAAAAAGGAAGCCGCTCTGATGCTTCTAACTATCGCCTATAGCTCTCACTTGTATTCATTCTAAGATCTTAAACCCTTCTCAAATCTCATTTCTTAGATCATCTGGAAATCTCATTCACTTCTTTCCGATCGCCAATACGGCTTTCGGCGCTCGGTCTACTGGCGATATACTTTCTATCTTACTGATTTATGGTTTTCCTCCTTACGGAACTATCGGGGAGACTTGATGGTGGCGCTTGACAAATATCCAAAGCATTTGACCGGGTATGGCATGCGTAACGCCCTCCAAGCTCCCTTCCTTTGGGGTTCCTCCTTCTCTTTGCTTACTTATCACTAGCTTTTTTCAAATCGCTCAATATCGCTGTTGTTGACGGGGGCGACTACTTCTTCTTTTTCTGTCATTGGTGGTGTTCCCTCAGGGTTCTTGTCTTATCTCCTACTTTATTCTTACTTTTCATTAATGATCTCTCACCAGCACATCTAACTCTATTCCACTCGTATGCCAATGACTCGACCCCTTCTTCTTCAACTCATTTATTCATTCTGCTCCCTCTTTTGTCTTCTAGAATTGCCTCTCGTCTTAATCTTTCCGAATTCTATTCTCGCTGATCTGGATAGAATTTCCGGGGGTTTTTTTTTTGGGGGGTCGTTTCAACCTTGTGAAATCTTAATTCTTTAAAAACTCAACTTCTACAAATCTCCCTCTCTAAACACTTCCAACTTTTCTATCTCTTTCGACGGTCTCTCTCTCTCCTGTTGACATATAAACATCCTTTGGCCTTAACATAAACAAAAAAATGTCTTGGAAACCTCAACATCACACGGTCGCTAGGGCGGCCTCAAAGAAAATTGGAGTTCTGTTTAGACTGCAAGACTTTTTTTCTTCTTCTCAGTTACTCCCAGCTATAACAGGGTCTCTCCGCCTTGTATGGGAGTACTGCCTCTCATAATCTGGGGGGGCTCTGGTTTTACCCGGCTTTTGGACAGCGTCGAGTCAAAGGCCAAAAGACTTATAAACTGTTTCGTATACTTTCCACTTCACTTGACCTCTATTCTTTGCGCGGCGATGTTGGTGCTTTATCTCTTTCTATTGGTACCGCAGCGGCAGGTGCTCGAATGACTTGTCACTCACGTACCACGCCCTTTACGACCCACACGCCTCGTAGCACAAGGGGCTGCTGTGTCTGCGCATGAGTTTTGTGTGATATTGGTAACTCCAGGTTAGTTTGCTGTGGTGCTTCCTCTTCTGCCACCTCTGTTTCTGTGGAATTCCCTTCCATCTTCTGTGTTTCCCTCTGAATTTTCTCCCTCACTTCAAAAGCCTGCGTCTGTGCTCATCTGCGCATTTGCGTTAGTTGGTGAGCTTCTGAGGCATGAACACCCCTCCTTGAATAGGGCTCTGCCGTGAGTGGGCGGTGACAACTGTAAAAAAAAAAAAAAAAAAAAAAAAAAAAAGGGAGAGGTTGATAGGGGATTTTTTAAAAGGAAAAGGGGGTTTCTTTTTTTAGAAATGGTTGGACATGTGCGTGCTTCCAACACTGAGGAAAGTGCTAGTATTAAGACAAAGAATATATTTGAACGAGGGGTGGTGTCAGACGTAGCACATTCTCAAACACTCGGGTTTTTTCCCAACCCTGTGTTAAACATTACTAAACTGGATAATAACCTAGTAAATATAAACACATTTT
>JABUQX010040216.1:20000-30000 GCA_015478945.1 Trachelipus rathkii
GAGCTCCACTCGGTAATATTTAAAATGGCAGTCTGGAGTTGCTTCTTTGCTGCGGGAATAGGCTCAACCACATCATTGAAGCCCGTAGCAAAGAGCAGGACGCTTCCCTGGGAAATACCCTCTTTCAGGACAAAGTACCGGAAAAGGGTCGATCCACAAGGAGCTCGGATGGTTCTCCGCTACATAAGAGTTTGAAGAAAGAGGGGGAGCTGGCCCCTAAGGCCCAATGAGTGTTTACCAAGAATGCCGCTTCTCCAGATGGTATACGCGTTCTCAAGGTCGAAGAAAACAGCAAGCTTCATGCTATGATGAGAAAACTCCTCTCGAACGTCATGGTCCAAACGGTGAAGTGGATCAATCGTCGAACGAGGCTGCCGAAAACCAAATTGAAAGTTAGAAAAAGCCCCTCTGGTCTTGAGAATGAAGATGAAATGCGTAACAACCATTTTCTCCATTGTTTTGCAGGAATGACATGTTAGTGAAATCGGCCTGATTGTCAACCAGCCGCGGATCCTTTCCCGGTTTCGGAAAAGGAACAACGAGGCGTTTGCTACACCGATGGAAAAGAATTTGGAAACCAAATCCTGTTAAACAATGTAAGTAAATAGCCCTGTGCAGAGGCATGGGTATGGCGGATCATGATATAAGAGATACCATCCGGGCCAGGAGCCCCATCCTTGCAAGCAGATAAAGCAGTGCGAAATTCGTGCAGAGTAAAGGCGGTTATAACGAAAATCCCCCCCCCCCCCTTCCCCGTGTGAGGGAGAGAAATTCGGAGGAGTGGCTAAGGAATTGGTGTTCTGGAAGGCCTCGGGGTAATTGGAAGCATTAGACCACCTAGCAAAATTGAATAAAAGGATGTCTGCAACTGGACCCAGTTCCGAAATAGTATCCGTCACAGAGAGGCCATATTGGATCACAATTAAGGGAGAGGCATTGTGGCGGCGAGCGATCTTCTGAACTACCTTACCGACCGAAGTATTTGGAGTGGAAGAAGTAATAGTAGAAGCATATTGTTGAAAATATAGTTTCCTCGTTCTGCAGCAAATGCGACGAGAACGGGCCAATGCAGCCTTAAAGATGATCATATTAGAAACTATAGGGTTGGCTTTATATTGGTTGTACAACCGTTTCTTCTCACGACATGCACGGGCACGCTCTATAGACTACCAAGGGGTGGTGGTGCCTCGGCGAACCGCAGAAGGGGGAACGCTCTGTTCAGCGGCCGAAAGAACGGTGTCCGAAAAAAAATTGTATGCGTCTGTTGTGGACGGAAAATGTGTCCAAGACGGGAGCACCATAAGACCGGTTAACTCATAAAACGTGGACCAGTCCGCTTTGTCATACCTTCATCCGGAGTAAAGCTCAGGTGGCGGGCTCGGAACGATGGGTTTAATGATAATAGGGTAGTGGTCGTTACCTAACAAATCATCAAGACGCGTCTAGGAAAACCGGTCCAGAATCGAATGGGACAAAGCAGGATCAGGGCGGTGAGTATGAGGGTGGGATTCACCAACCACACGGGCATGGTCGATCTTCACCTCGTCTGGGCTATGGGTGAGAGGGCTGCGGGAGAAGCAGGCGACAAGGAAAGCTGGGCACGCTACCCTTGGGGCTTGACCGGTGGAACCTCCTCAAGGGGAGAAATGGTACATGAAGCAGAAGGGTAGGTAAAAGTTGACAACAGAGGTAACACGGCCTGGTCAGGGGGTGAATCCACCTGCAACTCGTCGGGATTGAAAGAAGGCGAGACCCACGTAGATGGGACGAAAATAGAGATCCACCAAATCTCCAGCGTCAGGAAAAGGGTAACCGTCAGACATTGGGTGGCGGCGAAAACAAACCTCTTTAGAAAAAGTAGCAGGACCTTGTCAAAAGCACAAAGGACGCCAGACCGAGGCGGATCAGTGAAAGCATGGTCGAGGAGGTTCCAAGGGGAAGAAACTTATTAGAATATTGCAAAGGTGACGAAGCAAGAGACTATGCCAACGGGCGTATCGGAGTCAAGTGAGGTATCAAATGACATGTTCTGCGAGGGAACGTGCTCTTGATCCTCTTTGGACATTGCAGCAATAAGCGTAAGAGCACGTTTAGCTTTCTTCGACTTGCTGAGCAGCAATGGCACTGGGAGGGAGGAAGAGTCGAACTCAAGAGCATCGTGAGACTGGCCTTGAAGGGAGTGGGGCTTAGGTCGCACTGACTTATTCCCGGCACGCTGTACCAAGAGAGCAGATGGAATGCTGGAAGCGTTGGTGGGAGAGGCTGGCTTCGGCCTCTTGCGAGAGGAGACCTCGCCAAGATGCCGAGATGGAAAAGGAGAAGCATGGATTTCAACCTCCGTGGTCACAACAGTCTTGGAGGGTATGTCACTCAAAACCGTGGACTGAAGTCACTGTCGATATACCCAAAATTTGAAGCCTCACCGATGGATGTAAAATTAATTGGGGTGGCATGAGGTAACATCGGGGTTGCTGGCAGACAAGGGACACGAGGAAGGTGTCCGAAAGTCGGGAAGGGCTATGGCGAGCCTGAGGAGAGGCAGACGAAGGAGCCGTATCGGCCAATAAGTTGCATAGGTGTGGTTAGAGAGGAACCCCTCTCTTTGACTCTTCGAGACAGAGCAATGGACAGATGAATCACCATGCGGGCCATTACAGTTCGGGCAGAAAGGTGGGCTCGCACAAAGGGGTGAGAATCCCCCCACATTGCGCGCATATCTCTCGCGGACCCCTGCAATACTTGCGGGGTTGGCCGAAGTGTTGGCACCGAAAGCACCATCGGGGCCGAAGAACATAAGTGCGGACCTGATAACTGACGAAACCGATTTTGACCATAGTAGGGGGAAATGGAATACTAAATGACAGAAGCAAGCGAGGATTCGGAGAAGTAGGTGTAGCCCTGTTTGAGGGGAAGCGGTACACATTAGTAATAGGTATTCCCTTTCTCTGCATGTGAGCCAAGATATCCTCGGGGGAACTTGATCTGTATTTCCGGGGCAAAAATTGTACCCTTCAATGAATTCCGGAACTCATCGGGGGAGGAGACGACCGAAATTCCTCCCAGAGAAGTTAATGATGACAATCTCGTACTTTGGAATTTAGAGGCAGCCCTCACCAAGAGGGCGCCATTTCTCATGAGAGTTACCCGAGGCACAGAATCTTCCAAAACCCTCTCCAGATTCCAGATCATCGCTTAGGCGTAAGGTACTGTGTTCAGTAAGGGACCTGGACGAGGCAGAACGTAAATAAAAATATACAGGAGGGGACGCACGTGTGCTTGAATGAGAGAGGAGCAATCCCTATATGAAACGGTGAAAGACTGACGACGAGAGGGTACAATACCTAACATCTCGTCAACAAGGGCGTCAAAGCCCGTACTCGGGAGAGGCCTCGTGGACCCCAAGCTGGCAGGCGGGCTACCCGACCGATGGAAAGTTGAGCCTTTCTTTAGACCGTTTAAATTACTACGGGGAAATTTCATAAGTAGTAATTTCACTCCAGAACGACACCACCATAAGATAAACCACTATAACAATAAAACCCATGAGCATTTAAAAGAAAACCCCCGCACTGAAGGCGCAAGCCCGCCCAGCCGAGGGAAGAGGCCAGCTTAACAGGTCACCGCTGAACCTCGTGCCGTGACACAAGCTGTGGATGGGGCCTCGGACTAGAACCCCGAAACACCATGCTCGGGAACCCTGATCTTATTCCGGTCACCAAGTGGCACAGGAACATGATGCTCGGGATTATACACCCAAGTGCAGGACAACCTAATCAGTGGTTGGCCAAGGCTCTGGTCCCCAACAATAGGCTTATTGGTCGAAGGCACAAAAGATCAGTTTATAGCCTGTACCCTCATCTACGAGCAGGGACCTGCATAAGGCTCACCCCAGGCAAAGGAATGGTGCACCTCAATGCACGATGTCAAAAACATGGAGGAGCGAAGTAACTGGGAAGTGAACAGATGAATACATACAGTCGAGTATGTAAAAAACAAAACAAAAAAAACTAACAATAATAACAAACAGTAGAACATAAGTGGAAAGGAGGGGTAACCACAATAACGTACATCTTCTTCGCAGATATCATCCGAAAAAGGTATGCGAGCCCCACTCACCCCAACAAGGTGGGGTACGTTAACGGGGGGAGGGTAGGGAAGATATATGCTGTTATTTTGCTTGAAAGAGTACGTCGAGTGAGTGAAGGGCTGATTGGTGAAGAAAATGGTGCATTGAGAAGAGGTAGGGGATGTGTGGATCAAATCTTTACAATGAAACAAATGATTGAGAATATGAGAGAGAAGATGAATAAATTATTTTGCAACAGGAGTACGTATAACAGGATTAACAGGGATGTTCTGTGGCAGGTGTTAGTGAAATGTGGTACTGGTTGTAGGCTTCTGAAAGGAATCGAAAGTATGTATGACGATAGTGAAGTGTGTGTAAGAAAGCCTGGAGTCGACAATGACTGGTTTAATATTAATAGCTAAGTGTGGCTGGAATGTGTTATGTCTCTTTGAATATTTAATTTGTATCGTTGAGGTTATGAAAGAATTAGGGATAGGGGTGGCAGGGAAAGATGTTAGAATGGAAGAGAGTGGAGGGTGCCCAGCTTATTGTATGCGGATGATTTGTTTTTGTGTGGTGAATCTGAAGAGAGTTTGAGAGGAGTTTGGCAGGGTGTAGAAAAGGAGGGGTTTGAAACTAAAAATGTAGAAAACAGTAAGATTATGGTATTGAGTGAGGATAGTCCACTGTGTGAAGTCATGTTAGATATGGTAAGCAAGTGAAACAAGTATCTGAGTTTTAATATTTAGGATATATGTTGAATGAAAAGGGAACGGATGATACAGAAAAAAAATTGGAAATATTACACAGGAAAATTGTGCATGGTAGGAAGATGAATGGTGCAATTAAATCCTTGGTGGATATAAAGAGTCTTGAAGGCGCTAGGGTTTTGCATGAGGGTATGTTGTTACCTGTGTTAATGTATAGTAGTGAAACTATAGTCTGGAATAAAAGGTATAGATCTAATTGGTACAAAGTGTTAAATGGACAATCTTTGGGGGAGTGTTAGGTGTCAAAAGAATTGATAAAATGAGGAGTGAACGCTTTAGGGAATTGTGTGGTGCGAAGAAAGGCGTAAACGAGAGTACATTGAAATAGTTTGGTCCTATGGAAGAGATGGATGATAATCGGTTGGTTAAGCGGTTGTATAGTGGAGTGTGTGTTGAGAATCGACCGGCTGGGAGACCGAAGAAAAAGTGGATCGAGTCCGTAAAGGAATATCTGAAGGAGAGGAATGCGAGTTTGACAGAAGCGAGAAGAAAGGTGCATAACAGGAGTGAATGGCGGGGTTTTGTGAGGGGTTATCGTTGTGGGCTTTACCCAGGGGATGTACCCAATATTGACGAGATACCACAGTGTTGATCCGTCGCGGTCTCTTGAAACTTCGGGGAGGATTTTTCTGATTTCGACGAGTTCTCACTGGGGGGTTATGTTCTACTTTTCTGTTCCGGTGTATGCCATGTACCTCAACCCCAATCTGGGGATAAAAAGGAAGATATGATATTTCTATTCAGTGGGTAAGGGTGATACCAACACCAATACATAGAGATACACCATCCTAGCTATCCTCAATAAAATCTAAAATATAGTCGACTGGATACTAGGTAACTAATGTAGATAACCAAAAGAAATGGTCTTAAAATATTACAAAGATACAGAAGACGCACAGCTTAGTAGTAGGAGGCCAATCTCTGCGGTCACCGATTTCTCGAAGACGGTTTGAGGTATTGTTATGAAACTTTGTATATGGGCTATAGGCGTGTTAAACTGATCACAGGCGAGTTTTCAAGTCGCTAGGTTAATTCTAGGGGGTACCTCCCCCCGAGAGTGAAGGTGAAATATGTCGCTTACGCCCTTTTGACGCTTCCAATTCCGAACGATCGAGTTAGGCCTAACGCGAGATCGGACCAATCGACCAGGTGTTCAACTGTTATTATTATTATTATTATTATTATTATTATTATTATTATTATTATTATTATTATTATTATTATTATTATTATTATTATTATTATTATTATTATTACGTCGAAAAAATCGAACTCCCTACGATTTTTGAGCCGACTCCAGCTCAGCCTCCAACTCCAACACCGCACCGCCACCGCTCTGACTCTCTCTCTCCTCTCTCTCTCTCTCTCTCTCTCTCTCTCTCTCTCTTCCTCCTCCTCTCTCTCTCTCTCCCCGCTCACCCTCTAAAAAATTCACTTGAACATGTAAAGATAGTATATATATATTTTCCTACTCACCAGAAAATGTAAAGAAGTTTTTCGAGTCTACTGACTTTTAAGTCTTTGCCATCTTTGAAATTGCTTCAACAATGCGTTGATATTTTTTTTCAGTGTCGACATGGCCATCCCCTTTCTAAATAGTAAAATGATTAAAAATTAAATCTCTCTCCCTCTCTCTCTCTCCTCTCTCGTTTTTTAAATAGTTATTAACTTTACAAAAACGTTAATTACAGAAAACGGTTTATAAATTGTAAGAATTCGTCTATTCATAATTATTGCTTTTATTACATTAATTTGAAATATTTACAATTTCAATTTTGTGTAATGTGGCTTCTACTATCCAGATTTGTACAACTATGAACTCAAAGAAACCAATTATGATTGTTATTTAATCTATTAGAAAGGAAATAAATTAAATATATAAAAATGAAAAAAGGGCAAGTATTAAAGATATCTGGTATGAAATAAAATAATCGAAGACTAAAAATGTGAGGTATGAGGTATCACATCTCAAAAGTTCCAAATGTATAGAACCTCGCCATTCACTTATGTTATGCACCTTTCTTTTCGCCTCGGCCCAACTCACATTCCTCTCCTCCAGGCATTCCTTTACTGACTCAATTCACTTTTTCTTTGGTCTCCCAGCCGGTTGATTCCCAGCACATTCACCACTATATATCTACTTAACCAACCGACTATCATCCATCTTTTCCACGTGACCAAACCATCTCAACGTACTTTCATTTATTCTCTCATTGACACTTTTCTTCACACCACACATCTCTAATACGCTCATTCCTCATTTTATCAATTCTTCTCACACCTAACACGGCCCTATTCTTGTCCATCTGAACACATTGTACTTTAGATCTATACCTCTTAATCCAGATCACAGTCCCACCACTATACATTAACACAGGTAACAACATACCCTCATGTGAGATTTAGTCCCTTTACATCCACAAAGGATTTAATTGCACTAGCCACCTTCCTACTATTCACAACTTTCCTACTACACTCCACATCACCAATTCCCTTTTCATCCAACATATATCCAAAATATTTAAACTCGACACTTGTTCCAGTTGCTCACTATCCAACATAACTTCACACTGAGGACCGTCCTAACTCATAACCATAACCTTACTCAAGCCTACCACAAACACCATATATCACTAACACCTGATATAGAGCTTCTCTATTAATCCTATCATACGCCTGTTGCAAATTCATAAAACCTAAATACAATTTATTATTCTTCTCTCTCATTTTCTCAATCATTTGTTTCAATGTAAAGATTTGATCCACACATCCTCTGCCATTTCTAAACACACCATGTTCTTCACCAACCAGTCTTTCAGTCACTCGACGCACTCTTTCAACCAAAATACCAGCATATATCTTCCCTGCAACATTCAATAAACTAATTCCCCAATAATTCCTACAGTTAGTTACCCTTATATAAGGGTGCTATTACTGCTCTCCTCCAATCCCTCGGAACTATACCCTCCATAAACGCTTTGCTTCACAACTTCCAAATCCAATCAATCACTAACTAGCCTAGTAATTTCATCTATACTTCAACTTTCTCCCTCTACCCATTGCCTCCTCCTTACTAATGACCATCCCTCAAAATATCTATTCCTTCTGCAAATCCATCAAAACCCACAAATATTCACTATCACCTCTTCATTACTGGCAATGTTATGCAGATTTTCGAAGTGTTCCCTTCACACTCTCCTCACATCCATTTCATCAATTACGAAAGCACCATCCTTATTCATTATTCCAAGCAGATTCGTCTTACTCTCCTTTTTAACCTTACGCTATACCTTCCAATTGAGCTTCCTATTCCCTTGTAAGTCCTCAATGATCCTCCTTCCAAACTGTTCATTTACCTCATTTTTCCTACTACGTATGCAAGTTTTAATCTTCCTTTTTTCCTCCTTACATAATTCCAAGCACCTTTCTTTGAGACCTCAATATTGGCTTTTAGCACAATCAACCACGCCTCTTTTTTACTTTTACCCGCTTCCATCATCTCTTCATTCCACCACACACTGTTGAGATTCTTACATCTACTTTAGCATATCCACATACTTCACTACTAACAAAGGTTCCTTCATTTGTGTCCAGATTTGTTGTTTCAACACGTTCACATTAAACTGATTTATTGCAAGGTTCTTAACAACTTTTCCTGATTACCTTGTTCACTTAAAGAAAGAAGAAACTTAGGATAAAGAAAGAAGAAACTTAGGTATTTAAATTTTTCCCACACAATTAGGTCTAGTAATAGCACATCCTATATACTCATTATTTTGACTTTAGCATAATAATAACTAGGTATATATTGGCAAATAATCAATATTACAAAAACAGTATCAAGTATTCTTCTGATGGTGAATCTTTTTGACGGAGGAATGTAATGTGGAAATTTGTAACAGATAACCTTTTTATAGCCTCTAAGGTGGACTGTTCACAGAACAGCGTTAACAGTTGCATACCCATTATAATGTCAAAGAGAGACAGAGTGAGCAATAAATAATAAAAAAAATATATAAACTTGGAACATGAAATAATGGAAAGAGAAGGAATGTGCATAAGTTACAAACTGAAAAATGTAATAAAGAGATGACTTTGCAAACTAAAGAAAGGGGATAAATCAAACAAGCTTTAGTTTCTGTTAAGTTGCAACATCAAACTAATACATTTTTGTCAGCTAAATTTGTTCCATAGTAGATATCTACATTACAGGGTCGAAAACGTACACTAAGTATAACAAATGTTGTATTATAATGACATGAAACATGATAAAATTTTCTATAACCTATAACATTTTACCTTAATAAAAGTATACTAAATAATCATTAACATTTTTGTATAAATCAAACATTAATGTTCATTGTTCATAAAGAATTGACATTCTTAGCGCTTAGTGTTAACTTCCTAGCTTAATCTAGCCACGCCCTTCAATGAATGTTAATTATACTCTATTCTATTTAAAAAAAAAGTTCACACCTCATGGGCAGTGCTCTATTCTATGAGAGGAACTAACCTAGGAATTTCCCTGACTTTCCAGAAAGTGTGAACCCTGCGATACGACTCTGTCACTTTACCAACTGCGCCACAATAGCATACAAAGATATATTGCTTAGTCTTATTCAGTGTAATAAACCACACAATCACTGAAAATTACAATGAAAACGTTTATTAAAATTATACAATAATAATTTGAAGGATATATTAAAAGCATATTTACTTTTTTAGAATGAACGAGTTTGTCTTCTACTGAAACTTCAAAATATCCAGTTGTTGTTGGAGTAGCTTCTGAAGTCTGAAAAGCCAAAAAACAAAATAAGCAATAAAAGTATTCAAAGGAGTTCTTCCATAAATATACTACTATATAAATATTACCTATTTGCAAACTAAAAAATATACTTATATATATACAGCAATAGGACATCCAACAGTTTAGTTTTAGCTTCCATATGGGGAGGGTGTTTTTGTGGGCTCTCCGGTAGTGTTGTCGTGTTTATTTATTATTCTGTTTTAAGTCTTTGTTATTGTGATGTAAACAAACGATTTTTTTATATAAATATTTTAGTTTTATCTAATTATAATTTTATTTTTATTTCAAATCGCCTGACTGATTTATTTGTAACTTACCTCGAATGGCAGATCATCTGTATCTGAGATAAGTATTAGT
>JABUQX010040217.1:0-5000 GCA_015478945.1 Trachelipus rathkii
TACAAATATAACACGGAAGATTCACTTATTTATTGTTAATTCTGATAAATTTAGTGATGTTACTTATCTAATTAGTAATTATGCATGTGAACTGTAAGTAAGGTAATATATTTATATGATTAGTTTTAGTTATTGAGTTTATATTTATATTGTTATATTAATAATATATTGTAGTATTCATTGTTATGGTATTGGGATCTTATGTGAGTATATATTTATTGCCTTTATTGTTCATTTAAGTTAGGTATATGTAGTATATGAGTATGGTTTGAATTAAGTTTTATTAGTTTTGTTTATAATATGATAGAGTATATATTTTTTATTATATTAGTATTTAGTGGTCTTTATATTGTAGGTAGTCTGATTTGTATTATATATCGGTGAGGGTGCTTAAGGAGCACAAGTTCGATTTATATTTATTTTTTATTTAGATTATTATATTTTAAGTACTACTATAGTTTATGTTATATTTGTTTTTGAGACATTTTGTTATGCCTTACGAAAGTATACGTAAGAATATATGGCTCTGAGTTTTGCGGATTCGTATATTATATTTCTTCAAAATACTTACTACAAAATAAAATTTCAGATATAGAATTAGCTTCATCCCAATAATAACGTTAAAGAATTTCATTAATAACTATCTTTAAGGTTTGACTTAGAATTATATTTTTACCCAGTGCCTTGCCCCGGGGCGGGATAATTATTATAATTATCACAGATTCTTAAATACTGAAAAATAACTCGGAACAAACTAAATAGAATTCAGTCTATAATTAATCATATATATTCATTCCCTTAAAATTCAATCGGGTCATGGCTATGAGAGTGGGACTCCCGGCATACCGAAAATAAATCCCACCCCGGGTTTTATCTTACAAAATAATACCCGCTTTTAGAAAATACTAAGCCGCCTATTTTGCCATTATTGGGTTTTTATCATAAAAAAATTAATTTAAAAAATGCTCACAGTATAATAATAGTAAAAAACCCGAACTAAAAAGATTTATTGGAGATTATGCTTCTTCATACTTAATTTACTGTTGTAGAATATATGTTTTAAAAACTCCTTATTATAATAATTAATATTTAGTTGATATATAATATCTTATATATTAAACCCATTTTAAATAGTTATAATATTTTTTATATTCTTTATGAGTTGATTATATTGATGGGGAGGGTAACTGATACCAAACTTTGATTCGATTATAATGCGCCTTCACTTACATTTATATTTTTTGCTCTTTTTGTTTTTAATTGTGGTCTATGGTATGATTAATTGTGTCTTGATATTCTTTCTTGAATAAGGCTATGTAGTTTTATGAGATTACTGGTTATTATTTATATACATTTTTATTTAAATAACATTATTTCTATTATTTTTATTATATTTACATACAGTATTTGATATGGTATTGAGTTATATTATTCTATTGTAGTTTTTACATTATTACTAGTCTATAATTGTCTTATTTGGTTATTGTTTATAGGGCGCTGAGCTTGCTATATTGAGTTATCTTTTTATTTAGTAGTTATCACTGTAACTCTTCCTTTTTCATGGGTTGCATACGTGCCTTGTGATATTGTGACCTTTCATTGTCACCTAGTCAGTATAATGGGTGGATGACTCTTTTATTTAGACTTTATGTTCTTATGATTACTTGCTATAGTATATTACATATTGAGAGTTTATATATATATACTTCATAGTAATTATTCGTACTTTATTGATTCCTCTTACAATATATTTATTAATCAATCAGTTTCCTATTAGATCACATAAGTGGCTAATCTGGTTTAGTTATAAGTGCCACTCCGAATTATACCCATTCCTGGCCACTCTACTTATCTCCCTCACCTATAATGTATCATAATAAGTGATAGCAGATTGTTCTATGTTAGTATATACGCAATTAATTGTATAAAATCCCACATCACACGGTGCAGTCACTGAGTATACCTATCATTATGATATATTTTACTACAGCCCAAATACTATATAATATATTGTATATATATATACTCTTTATTTATCCATACTTTACTACTTAATCTCTTAGAAGCAGTACATATGACTGTTATGGTTATTATGATCAACTATATATTGACACTTATATTCTACCAAATGATATTATTCGCTATTATAATATATATTCTTACTATACTTCCTAGAATTTATGTTCATCCGATCAGTTGTAGTATTGAGTTCTTATTATAAATTGATCCACCTATATGACTTCTGTTCAACTTACATACTTCATTAGTATTACATTTAGCTCTTTTATGTATATTACTACTTGCTATAATGTATTCATTAATTTCATTAAGCTCATTGTGCAATTGACTTCAGACGTCATTAGTTGGATATATTAGGATGATTGACCACGCATTATTTTACTACAGACATTTTATTATTTTATCTTGATCAATATTGAAATATTAGTCTCTTTCCTTTTAAGTAGTGACCTGGCTAGATGTTATATCGATCATGTTTTACATATTTATTGTACTGTCAATTACACAGTGTCGTAGTAATTAGATTATGTATACCTTTGACACCTGCTGATACAGACTCTTTAATGTGTGTAGAGTGCACTCAACTGCCCACCACTAATTATAGATATGTCTGGTTTATTTGATCTGATACTGTACGTTGTCCAACTGTAGTGCGTTTATGTTTGTCTGTATCTACTTTATAGCCTATGCTATACTCACCTATCATTACTACGTCTTTATATCTTTATTACCCTGTACAATTATCTGCTAATTATTCTTTCTATTTATATATAAATAATGTTAGAACTATTTATTACCTCCTGGAGTCGCTTGGCACTCACTCATCCTTACGATCACTATTTATTATGCGTATGAGCGAGTGTGAGTGATGATTGTAACACTTCTTATTGGTCAATTTTTTGCTGATTTTTGCATATAATTAGTTGTCTAGCATATTAACTTATTTCTAAATCTATTTCATATTTGACCTCATCACTGAGTGGGCTAGTATTGTGATCTAACTATATTTTTAACGATCTCATTTATAATTATTTAATCTATAACTAGCTAACTTTATCCTATTTATTTATGGCAATTAATTTATTATGATACCTCATCATAGCTATCACTTACTTTATTTCTTTCTAAAGATTAGATGGTTTGTTTCCATACTTGAGGCATTACTGGTTAGCTATTATAACTTATTTGTGGTTATGTTCCATATTGGGCTATTCATGTGTCATTAGCCTATTGTTATATATTTGATTCTACTACTATGGCTTAGTATCATGTGCTCACTAGAATTGTTTGTTCCCATGTGTTGGACAATCCTTTGCAACAGTCCATTATGTAATTATTTATGGTATATTTCTAATATACTTTAAGTGAAATCTGATTAGCTATTATGACCTTTGTTATGGTTTTACCTTTAGCATCTGTCTGACTTGTTTTGAGTTAGTTCTAATAATATATATTATGAGTAGCTCAATTCTGGTCTATATAACTATGAATTGTGAGTTTTTACATAATATATATTAGGCTATCTTAGTGTACTTCAAACCTTATTGATTTGTGATTGTTATCACCTCACTCACTTTAGGCACTCTGAGTGTGCTAGTATTATTATATGTAGTATCGTATTGTTTATGAGACTTGGCTTATATAAAAGTCGTAGAGCACAGCTGTGATTCAGATTTCTTTAGCAGAGTTATTGCTTTGGGAGGAGTAACATAGTTTTCTCAAGGTCTCTTGTATGGTGGTCTCATAACACAAAGTTAATTCTGTTTGAGACTTCAACCAATTTATATAGTTATATAAAGTTTAGGATTGAGAGTTGACGAAATAAAAAATAAAATACTGATATTTCTTTTTGGAGAGATCCAGTGATGCACTTATAGGAGATATTTTGGGCTTTTTGTGCACACACAGATATGTAAATCTCTTTGAATGCATTTATATTCAATTTGTGCTAACAATATGTTACTTTGTAATTTATTGAGTGTGTTTTATCACAATTCAGGATTATTATGAGGCCATCGTTGTCATGCTGTCTGAATGATTAGCAGCGCCATTTCGAAGAATTTAAGATTTTACAAATCCCTTTCTTCTTAGGCACAGCTCTGTAAGCCATCCAGTCTAGACTTTTCTTAGATTTCGGGGTTGTTATGTTTTAGCACTGCATAATTGGATCACTAATGACTTTTGGCCTAGAAATCACCTACGTGACAAGCGCCTTTACAGATTTCTTCACCAATTCGATTTTATAATTTTTCCTTGGATTATTGGTCATGTGGTTGGCCTCTGTTTTTTATATTGTGTCTTATATTTTTTTTTATGAGATTTAGATCTGAGCTCAGCCTGATTACATCCTCATAACTTAAATGTTAGTCCTGTATTGCTTGAGTGTAGTGCTGCTCCTCTTATATGGAAACAGCAGCTCAGATCATAGCTTGTCACGTCTCTATCTATTCAATATTTACCTAGTCCTTTCTTCAGTATTCTCGTCATCATTAGTATTTATTGTTCGTGTCATTGGCTGATATATTTTTGCATAATTACTTGGATCATTAAGGATTTTTATTTCACCGACTTAATAGGCAACAAAAATATGAAAACTAAACGAATGTTAAATTAATATAAATACTATCGTTGTTCTAGAGTTTTATATTATTTTTATGTTCTGAGATTAGTAGAACAGAAAAAGGAAAAGTTTTGATATAATATATACAGCCATTATTCACATTCCTCGGCTGTCATTATTGCTCCATCTGGGTTTTTTGACATATTAAATATCACGAAAAAAACCCCTCGGGCCAACACATGAGCTTTTTCTCCAATAAACGCTGGAGAGTTTTTTTTGTTGCACAACTACCTGACGTTCCAAGATGGTGATAAATCTCGGACTCACAATATGTTTATTTTCCAATTTATTATGTTAAATATAAAACCATTTGATTTATATTTAATTTTAGAATATACTGTTTATTCAAAAGCCACATGCT
>JABUQX010040217.1:10000-15000 GCA_015478945.1 Trachelipus rathkii
GTATACTGAGGCATGTGGTGGAAATAAAAAAAGAGATGGGTTAGTAGAGAGATTATATTTGTCCAACAAGTAAAGTAGATAAGGCAGCTAAGGTTCTAGTTTAAAATGAAGTTTGACTACATTGTGAGTCCGTACGTGAACAGCATCGAGTAACGTTATTGAGTATATAGTTAGAACTGTATAACATAGTATTGGTGGTCTAAGTTCAACAACATTAGAAAAAACAAAAGTGTAAACTAGAAGATTTTCAAGAAGTTTTTTATTTTAACTTGTTATAGAGAAGATAATTTACTCCTTGGACTATGAGCCGGATACAGCATTAACTGTATGCAGATGGGTTTAGCCTTGGAAAGTTGTATCGCGACACCTGGCAGGAAAGGTGGGGCGTGGTGCAAAGGATAAAAGTTCGTTTGGTGGGAAGATGTAAGAGACGGAATAGACGTCCTTTGCCATATTGTTTATACAAGACTTTGCTTATTAAAAAAACTTCAACGAATAGCACATTAGTTGTCTTTTACCTGAGAGCTGTATCAATTGTTTTACAGTATGAAACAAGCTCTGTGTCATCTTTAGGATTATGGGCCTATAGTAGTGAGTAACTATGGATCTATGGTGATATAAGAAGTCCTTACTTGTTATAGCCTAATAAGCCATACAATCTTCACCTACGCGTGGCTCGACATTGTTTTGGTGTGTACGAAAGAAATTGCATGAATTCAAAAATGAGAAATGAGTAAATCGTATTAGAGTGTTGTGTATATGAAGAAATGGAGTAAAAAGCATTTGTTGTATACTAAGGAGCCTTGTCAAATTTATTAACATCATTCACTTACACTTTAATGAGAGCAGCGAAAGAAATTTTAAGTGATTCTGAATATAAGATTAAATTTCGGTAATTAATCTTGAATCTTTCCGCACAAAATTGCTTCGTGATTTAAATTAAAAGAGGATATATAATGAATGTTTATCTTGTACTCTAAGAGTTTCAGTCGATCCGTCTCCTCCGACTGAGCGTTAGTCTACTAATCGTCTCACCATAGCTAAATTAAATTGTTAAAAATTCATCGGTATCAGTATGATGGCCTGCGAGAGGAATCGAACCGGCTGGGGAGACCGCAGAAAGCGCGAACAAATATATGTAAGGTTGAGTTCAGTAAGAGAGGACGCTTATCTGGCTCATGGAGTGAGCAGAGATCTTAATTGCTTTGAGAAATTGTTTCCCTCTGCAGAGCTTCGATTATAAGAATTGAGAATTTATAGAAATTGTGCTTCTCAGCCACAATAGATATCTTCCTTATTGAGTGAAGAGCTCAGCAGAAAGAGGACAGGAGTACTCTTTGTGATGTCCGAGATGAGCTACGAGTCGTCTGTTGTTCGTTTAGTTAAATTATGTCTGCGACCGGCAACGACGTAATTGTTTGCGCTCTACGCGGTTTGGAAATGTAACTCTAACGCCAACTTTACACTCGTCCAGAAACACCACTGATGCATAAAAGGGGGCTGTCTGCCTACATCGTACAGAGATAGTAGCCGTCTCGTTAACGAGCGTTTGCTCCGTCTGTGATACTGCACTCCCTGGGCGAGTCTCTAATTACTTCAGCTGGTACCGAGATGAAGTTTCCATCATTAAATATAAAGGCTGCAGTTAAGAATGCGTATGGCGCGATTCAATATGCTTGGGCTATTCATCCATATTTCGAGCCTTGCGTCAAATTTCCTTCTATAATCTAGTCTTATATCTTGAGTTGAGCATGAACTAACCTCGCTCCAAAATGATTACTCCAAACCTCACCACACCTATTGTCAATATAGAATCCCTTTATTAACATCACAGAAATTAGAACTCATCTAATTAAAACTAGTTGACTAAACGGCCCATTATTAAACTCCTAATCAGTATGATAATAACCATTTAACGTGACAATTGAAAAGCAATAAAAAAAATGAAATAGTACATTAATCTAAAATTAATTACTAATTCATTCAACTATTATTACTTGAATTTATATAAAGTAAGTTTATTCTACTTTTTATGGTTATAGTAATAATTATACATAATAATTATTAAAGTAGTTACCTATATATATTAATATATATGATATATATACTCCTCATAGTATATGATTAAGATTGTCCACATTTCGTATTAACTTATATAATGAGTTACTATGAGTGCAATTGCTGATGTTTTTTTCTAACCGTGAGAGTTTTCCACAAGGTGGGTCTTTGAAGGAAGTTCGAATCGGTAAATTGTTGCTCGTTAGTTAGTGATATTAGCGCATTAATTCGCATCACCGAGGAAATAGTAATATCATTGTTCTGAAATAGAGCTGGTTTGGGAAAATTATAGACGTCGCTAATGATTTTGTGAACATTTTCTTCGCTATTCTCTGTAAATGACTCTAAACTAGACAATATTAACTGATATGAACGCTTTCTCAATGCAAAGCTATATGATAATTAAACCCTATCTGGTGGATTATTTCCCCTACTCCCGTGGCTCAAATGAATGGTGGTATTCAGATTGGGTTGTAAGATTTGTATTTCAGTATATAATTTATATTACTTTAGCCTAGACATCTAGATGCATAGATCGACTAACACTCTAGAGAATACTTTTTAAGATTTTGTTGCCGTGGAATATACAGTTTTAGCAGTATATGTTAGACACATCATGAAATACAGATTATTTATTCACGCTATAAATTTGTCTCTCTCTTATTAATTACGATTTTTACTCCTGTTACTAATTCTAAATGATTATACATTCTCTCGTGAAAAGATATGTATTATTATAATATAATTTTACAAATATGTGTAATAATATTTAATTAGTATAATTTCAGATATATAGAGCCTTCGAGTCACTTTTAATAGACATATTATTTAAGTTTTCATTTTTTATTAAATAGTAATATTAGAGCATGACACAATACTTCACACTTAAGATTTCTGGCTTTCTCTTTTATCGATTTTTTTTTATCTTTATCTTTGATTATGTTAGTCCCATTTTTGTATTATATTATGTACATTATATCCTATACACTTAAAATTCAATTAACTAATAGCAGGTCGTAACACTATTTTTAAAGATTACGAAATATAGATAATATATTATTCTGAATATATATTATCAAAATTATTTGATGATTATTGTACCTAGTAGTATAAAAAATAGAGTGTAATTGTTATAAAGATAAAATAATGTCTAACCTCAGTATTTATGAAAAATCAATACTAAAGTTTTTTTAAAATGAGTATCTAATTACATGTCATTTACACTCTAAGAATTGTGTTCCTTACAATAAACCGTAATGGCTTTTATTTGTGTCCTGAATTTCAAAAATTTTATCAGCTTTCCTTTATCACGGTACCGTTCTTTCCGTAATCGTTGTAGAGACAAACTATTTAACTTACAGTCACAAGTTGTAACCTTGGCCAATTTGTGATGAATCCCTAAAAAATTAATTGACAAATGGCACAATATTTGTGGCAGGTCTTAATAGTGCTCTGTAGATTAACAAACTAAGCAAGTATTGGCAGAGCAGGGATTAGCATAAATATCGACAATAAAAGCCCCATTACTTAAGCTAATAATCTGTTTTTCGTAAATCATTATCTCTGTTTACACAATAAATTAAATTAATATTATTAACTATTATTATTATAAACCTAATATGATAATATTTTATAATTAATATTAGTATTAAGATAAATAAATAAATAATATATGTATGTTATAATATAATATTGAGTATTATAAAACCTAGTATCATTTAATATCACGTATATAATAGCTATATATTACTCAAGTTAAATATATTTTAGTATTTAGTACCAACACTAACGTATATAATATACTATGTGGAAAGCGTGAAAAGAGACAAGTGACAGTCAGCGTTCTTATGATAATCTACTCATTATCTACTATTGTAAATTGTATTTTTATTTATGGTTGCCTAAAAATACCTACATGACTATAATAGTAACTATTAATATTTTATTACTTATATTATATAGAATATATATTTTTTTAATTGGCTTTATTTAATTACATATATAATTACAACTTAGTATTATATATATATTATATATAATTATATTATAATATTTAACATTTAATTGTCTATGCAAGCAAACTTCTTTTTAATTCATATATTTTATCTCTTGTTATATATATAATAATTAAGTATACCGATTTAAGCGTGAGTAAAATATTAATCATTCGTGGATTTGGTCATCTTGTCATGACAAACTAAACTCTCACGGAGAGGGGAAATGTATTGAAGAGTGCGTAGTCCATCGTACGTTGGAAATACAATAAAAAGTAATTATTTAATAAAGAAGAATGTGACGCAAGTCAAAAAAAAAAGCCACAGCACTATACCCTAGTCCCCCTTTATACAGTTTTATACCCTTATAACTGAGAACTCGCACACAGTCGTATGAAGCAGAAAAAATGCGCCTTAGAACTTCGACGCGGAACACGCTCAATTGGTCTTAATCACGTGCTAGCCTTAGGCGAACCAGATGCACTTAGGGCGCGTACCGTAATCCCTCAAACAATGGCAATCAAATCGTCTAAAGTGTACAGGTAGTTCATTTCCACCTCTTGTGCCGCCTCAGTCGTGGACCTATCCACAAACCACTCTACCTCCATCACGAAAAACCCCCATTTATACTACCTTCACTTTATGGACCTTTATTTCTCGCCCTTCGTAGGCTTTAACTCCCCACACTCCTCCTTCCTCCCAGTCGCATTCCTTTTAAACTGTAAGTTCAAATTCCATTTTTTCTCGTTCTTCGTGGCCGCTCCGCTCTTTCCCCTACCCCGGTCTCGCAATTCTCAAGCCATTACTCACGCCACTAATACCATCAGTCTCTAAAAGCAGCAACCTCGACTACTCATCCATTCCTTTCCATATGACCAAGACCATCCTCAACGTACTTCATTTTATTCTCCCTTTCATTCTTTAATTCCCTTCATTCCTTTACAACCA
>JABUQX010040217.1:27500-30000 GCA_015478945.1 Trachelipus rathkii
TTAATAGCGGAGTAAACAGGGTTTTGTTATGTCTCCTTGTTATTCAATTTGTATAGGATGGGGTTATGAAAGTTCGAGGTGGGGATGGCATTAAATGGTGTTAAAATGGTGGAAATGAGATAGTGGAGGGCCTACTATTATAATTCGGATGATTTGTCTGTGTGGCGAATCTAAGAAGAGTTTGAGAGATTGGTAGAGAGATGGCAGGGTGTTTAAAAGGAGGGGCTTGAAAGTAACGTGGATAAGAGTAGGTTATGGTTGTGAGTGAGGAACTCCTCAGTGTGAAGTTTATGTTAGATGTGAGCAGCTGCCAAGTGTTCCTGATTGAAACATATTTGAGGGTATTATTTGAGTGAGAACGGTACGGACGATTGCTAGAGTGTAGAAAGGAAAGTGTGAATGGCAGGAGGTGCTGGTCAATTAATATCGTTGGTTGAATGTTCAAGACTAATACTTGAGTGCGCTATGTCTACATGAATGGTAATGTGTTTTACATTGTGTTATTGTATATAGTTATTAGACTATGGTCTAGGAATAAAGAGTATAGATCTTAAAGTTCAATGTATTCAGGCATGGACAATATTGAAGGGATTTGCTAGGTCTGTGAAAAATTGATAAAATGAGGAATTGAACTATTTAAGAGTTGGTCGTGTAGTGAGAAGAAAGGAAATCTGAAGAGAATTAAAGGAAAGTAATTTGAATGGTTTGGTCTAATGTGAAAAAGGATAATGACAGTCGTTTGGGTTAAGCGGAGTATATTGGCGAGTTGTTTGGTACCCGACCGCTTGGAAACGTTAAGAAAAAGTGGATTGAGTCAGTAAACGAATGTTTGAAGAAGAGAAAAATGTGAGTTTGTAGAGGCGAGACGAACTGGTGTAATAACAGTAGTGAAGCGGGGGAGTTGTGAGGGGGTATTGTTGTGGCCAACCTGGGCCAAGAACCCTTACATTGACGATCTTCCATAGTGAGTGTTCACGCTCTCCTACCATGAAAGCTTAGGTGAATGATGATTTTCTGACTGCGATGAGTTTGCTCACTAATAATGTACTTGAGGGGGCGTAAAGTCGGGCTTTCTTTTGACTTAGTTCATGTCTTCTACTGGGCTTTTCTCTTTTCCGATCTTCGTCACGCACCTACTTCCCATTCTGGCAAAATAGAAGGAAGATAAAGAAAGGATAAGAAAGATTATTATTGATTAATACATGACTCTTAAGAAGGCAACCTAAATTAACTCATATTCGTTTGTTATATCTTTGATCGAGATTGTGGGTTGGTGTGTTACTAAGCGCTTTTCAAGCTTTCCTAGTTTGGTTTAAATTTTTATTACATACAAGATTAAAAATTGTTGTTAGATTATCCCAGTTAACAAACCTTGTACATTGCTAGGACTAGGTGACCTTGGGACAAATTGTCCCATGTCTCATAAATTTAACTACAAGTACAAAAATATCTCTGATCTCCTCAAAATATGCGATCCTATATTGCTTTCGACGATCTCAGAAATATCAAAAATTGAATGTTTGGATGTGTTTATCGAAAATGAAACATTACTTCTTTCCAAACCTACACTAAAATGTTATTGAGATTATTTTATTACTAATAAGTTATTTTATATTTCGAGTTACTTGTTTTCATATGATTATTTCTCATTGTTATTTTTTTTTTAAATTATTTGTTATATTTTAAAGTGATTTTCAGTAATTATTATACTACTTTCAGCATCTATATAACTGTATTTTCAATACAAATGGTAAATGAATGCTATTTTGAATTTGAGTGATTCTTTATGTAAGAATTTTTATAAAATATCTTTATATCGCATATAACTTTGACATTTATTTAAGGCAATTAGTTTTGTTTGTTCCTCCCTTTACAAGTTTTTACATGGTATCTCGGAACTAGTAATTTTCTAGATTTAACTTAGATTGTTCACTAGTCGACATGAAAAGGTTACCCTGCTCAAAAAAAATTTCTTTATAAGTCCAGTCCGCAGGTGTTGTGATAGTGTTAGGTTAGTGTAAAGGTTAAGCTTGTTTATATTCGTAGAGAAAGGTCTATAAATAATTTTTTTTTTTTACAAAATTTACAAACCTAGTTTCATATCGACCACTTCTTTTGGTTAATCCGCAATATAGTTTGTCACACAAATACATTTTGGGCATTCTCACGAAATTCTGTAATCACCTAGTTTAGAAGATACTTTAATTGTATTTTCACCGATTCTCATAATCCTCTAGGTCAGTATTCAAATGTTCGTAATTCTCGTCTCATTTCCATAATAAAAGTCAAAAATGGAATGTTGGCAAAGGCACTTTAAGTAAATATTTTAAAATACAGAAGTTTTAAAATATATACACTATAAAAACGAACATAAAAGAATAAAGCAACGGATTGATTTTCAAGCATGACACCAATACACATCAAACCATATATTATATAATAATATATTATTATATATATATATATATATATATATATATAATAATATAATAATATATTA
>JABUQX010040217.1:32500-40000 GCA_015478945.1 Trachelipus rathkii
GCACATATTATTAGTGAACAAAATATATATTGCGTTTTATAACAAGTTTGGAATTAACTTATCGATTGATGGATTATCAAAATTCATGAATTATTTAATTAATAAATACATAAAAAAATCAAAAAAAAATAAAAAATCAAATGAATTTTTTTGATTTTTTGATTTTTTTAATTTTTTTAAGGCACAAATTGCAAATTATTATTTTATAAAATTAGTAAATAATCTAATTATTACCTAAATAATAATATATTTTCTGCATTTTCATTAAAATTTAGTTTAAAAATAATTAAATGTAATTAGTAACAGAAGTTATATATAAAATAGTCTAATAATATCTATATATATATATATATATATATATATATAATATATATATATAGATATTATATATTATAATATATATGTAATATATATTATAATATATATTATATATATATATATCTATATAATAATAATAACTGACGTAATCTTAATTTTATTTATTTCTTTTTATTTAAAATGATTTGAAACTACATTGAAGAATTTGCTTTATTATAAGATTGAATATATATACTTATCATTAATCAGGTGATAACTATTAATAATTATTAATCTAGAAATAAAAAAATTTCCTTAAAAAATCAAAAAATCAAGAAAAACTCAAAATAATCAAAAAATCATGATTTTTCATAAAAAAATCATTGATTTTAATCACTTAAATCAATTTGATTTATCAATGCCAACGCCTGAATATATTAAAAGAATATATATATATATATATATATAATATATATATATATATAATATATATAAAAAAACATATATATAAATATATATATATATATATATATATATATATATATATATATATATATATATATATATATATATATATATATAGTATATACCGTATATATATAGTATATACTCTATATATAAATAAAATAATTATATATCATATATATATATAATAGTATACTGATATATATATGATATATATATATATATATTATAATATATATACTATATATTATTATACTATATAATATATATATATATAATATATATATATATATAGATATATATATAATATATATATTATATATATATATATATATATTAAGAGCAAGAGCACGTAAAGGACATTGATGTAACCGTACCGAAACTTCTCGCCCATAAAAAGATAAAATTGAACGCGAACAAGAATATTGGATAAGAGAATATTTTGACAATGCTCTCCTTTCTATTATATTATTATTATTTTATTAATTATTATATTATTATTTATTATTAAATTATATATTATTAATTATTATTTATTATTATTATTAATTTAGAATCGGCATACGAAGGTATATAGGTGTGGAGTCTGATTGATTTTCGTTTGTGATATATTATATATATATATATATTATATATATAATATATATTATATATGATATTATATATATATATAATATATATAATATATATTATTATAATAATATATAGATATATATAGTAATATATTATTGGAGGTGTAGCGATGGTGATTTTACTATCATCGGATACGGATGCGGAAAGTTAAATCACTATCCGAGAACTGCGACTGCGATTTGCGGATCGGCTAGGGGTAGTTAAGTTTTAGAGTGAGCCAAGATAATCATATATTATATATATATATATATATTTATATTTATATATATATATATATATATATTATATATATATAATAATATATATCAATATATATTTATATTATGCTTAAATAAAACTATATATTGGGAAGGTAAAGAATTACTTGGCCTTCTCCGGATGAACCCCGCTGTGCGAAATGAGGTACAATATGCTGATTCCTTTAACGACTTGAGCTTATTCCCCCTCCAATCCAATAAAGTTGAGTTCAAGAACATTTTTAAAGCAACCGAGTTCCCTTCAAGCGACATCACCTAGGTCTCAGGTTCTGTCCTACTCCATCGTCTTAAATAATATTAGGTGGTTAAATATTGCATAATCGCAATTTAATTATTACAGATCTTAATAAGAACATAAGTGGCCGGTAAAGATAATTACTGCCTTCTCCGGTATTGAACACCTACATGTTCGAAATAAGGAAATATGCTCGACGCTTACGACTGACTAACCCCCAAGCCCAAAAAATTGAGTCAAAAAATCAGTTTTAAAAGCAATCGAGTTCCCTTCTAAGCCGACAATCACCAGGTGTCCAGTCCTTCTATCTCATCGTCTATTAAATTAGTGTTAAATATTTGCATAATCGCAATTTATATTAAGATCTTAAATAAAAACATAAGTGGAAATGTAAAGAATTCCTGCCTTCTCCTTTTGAGAACTTATGTAACTCCATATTCATACAAACCTTATCCTTTGGTCTGTTCAGCTTTACTTCAATTCATTCATTGTACTTAACCTGAGAATATCTGCAATACTAATCCATTCTAAATCATTACCTAACTACATTTGATACTTAACTGAAACATCGTCTATTGAGACATGCTTACCTCAATTCAACACTCATTTCCCCCCCCCCAGGTACGAGGTTATGATAGGCTTATGACTTTTTTCCACAATAGTTAAATAGTAAAAAAAAATTCCCACACAATTATAGAAATGAAGTAACAATAAATACTTATAAAGGAATTATTGCATATGTTATATCACGTGACTAGATTACTTAACCAAAAGTCAATTAAGGTTTTTATTATAATTTACTCCATTTAATACTTACGAAACAATAAACTTAAAATATCGTTTTCGTGCCAAATAAAGACTCAATAAAACAACAATATTAACCTCATAAAATCATTTACAATCAAAATTCCTAGGAAGAAAAAACTTGTTCCACACTTAACTGGCTGAATATTATATAACCAAAGACTATAAAAGGAATTTGATTTTTTAGAAACAAAATAAAATATTACAAAAATACAGTTATCAATATAAAAATGATTTGTCAATATATATCTTTATTGTTATTTTCAATCAGAATCTTATGTGATATATTAATAAATATATTAATATTATTATATAATATATATATATATATATATATCTATATATAATATATAATATCTTATATATATATATTATATATATATATATATATTATATATATTATATAATATATATATAATAATAGATAATTAATAATTTTTAACCCTTCTCAACTTTTTGATCTCATCCCCTTAAGATAAACATAATATAATTGAATCGATTTAAATTTCATTAACAAAATAAAGATATATATAACAATAAACATTTTATCGTAAAGTTTAAGGAAACTAATGTCTTATACATAAAAAGGGGGAAAAAAATTCTAACTGCTCATCGAAACAGATCAAACTACAAAAACTATATATATATATATATATATATTATTAATAAGATATATATCTATATATATATATATAAATATATATATATCATATATATATATAATATATAAATATATACTATATATATAATATAATATATATATATATATATATATATATATATATATATATATATAGTAATAATATCTATATAATTATCATATTATATTGACATGTATCGAATCGTATCGATATGGAAAAGGGAATTTTTTGTTAGAATCAATCGAAATCGTGAATATTACTTTGTATCGGTCCCATCAGGCTCCGAAAACGCGGAACTGGGGCCCGAACTAACGAAGCGCAATCAGTAACCATACAGAAATCGGTCTTAAAACAATTCTGTTGAATCGGAAATCGGTAAACTTTGCATTTTTCAAATCGATTCTAAAATTATCATCAAATTAGGAATCGTAGACAACAAAATAAAGAAGGAAATAAACAAATTACTAAGCCAAATATATAAAATTGTAATTTTCGTAAAGTTTAATATTGAATTTCTTATAATGTTATAACACTACTTCAATCCACTAACATTACTAATTCTAATTGAATTAAAAAAGCAAATTTGTCATCTTAATAATTGACTAAACTGCTGGGCATGATAATTGTATAGTGCAAAACTGGCAAAACCCATCGCAACTTTTTTAATCAGTATATAATTCAATATATACATTAATATTCAATATTATCTGGGCATAATTTGATAGCGTATTTCTTTCGATCACTGGCTGGATATACAGTTTATATTCTTACCTGTTAAATCATTTCACCTAAGCTATTCAGGATAAATTTTTGGAAATAAATTAATTTAGTGATTTGAGTCAACTGACCTTAATGATACAATTACTGTTAATTTTACAGGATAAGTAGTTCTAGTGACTAAATTAAAATCAAGTCAGTTCCAACTAAAAGAATTACAGTCCACATTTAACTTGAGGGCTGTGAATGACTGCAAGTTTGAGTTTTAAATAAGCCCGCTAGCTATCAGTTCTTTTGCTTTAGGCAATGAAACCAATCACCTATTCAGTTACAAAAAATGTTGCTTATTTTCTTTTCTTGTCCAACTCAACCCACGTTTTATACTAAACTCAGTTTTTTCTTAAAAAGCTTGGCAAAATGGGTAAAAAACAAAACATCAATTTTTATATATATACTATATATATATATAAAATATAATAATAATAATATATATATATATATATATATATATATTATATATATACGTATATAATATAGGTTATATATATATAATATATAATATAGTATATTATATATTAAATATATAATATATATATATATAGTTACTATTATATACTATATACTATATATATATATAATATATATATAATTGTAAAACCAGTAACGATCATTTATTAACAAAATTAAATATATACATTTTAATAGTAGTAACTACCTTTAACATATAGTATGTACACCTTATACTTAAATTTATAAGAGTAATTCTTATATTAATAATAATCTATTAATAATTATATATTAATATATATATATATATAATATCATATATATATATATATATATATATTATAATATATATTATATATATATATATTATAATATTATATAGTTAGACTGTATGCAAAATCAGGATACAAAATTCTTTTTAGTTTTTCAACAAGACACCCGCCAATTTTGTTTATATTGTAAAAACAACATTGGGTGCAAAATTTTAGGGTGATTGAATAAACCTTAGAGGTTGCTACCAAGGTTCGAAATATATTGTTTGCTGATTTTCACACTACCCATTGAGGTACAGCGTATAGCGCGTTAACTTTTTTTAAAGTGGAAGTTTCCCCATGAGGCATATAATAACCACATACAGTTTCATCTGTTATATATTATTGTTCCCTATGATGTAAGAGTATTGTTTTCTTGTTTTTGTCGGCAATAGATTTCCTGTAATGGATGTAATAACTTGTAGAGGTACTTGCTCTGCTCTTCATCATTATTGTTATCAGTTTGTTATTCTTGATTAGCCGCACACTTCCCTCTCTGCAGTTAATCATTATAACTTAGCTCTTCTTACGATTCTTTGCTCATATAGCTTCTTCGTCATCATTTCCATCTGCAAGCATCTTTTGTTCTATAAATGTAGCAATGATAGTAATTCAAAGAACTCGTGTTGTTTGGCTGTAACGAAATCTTGCAATGTTTTTTGGATACTGATTCAGGATTTATGTTGCTTCTTTTCCAGTCTGGAATTCTTCCTTTGTTTTTCTTAGAGCATGCTCATTTTGTTTTTTCTTCAACAAAACCTCTATCAATCAATGCAAGAGACAAAGTTCCTCAGAGCGGTACTTTTTTACACATGCCTCAAACTTTATAAGAGCACACTGCACTGGTATCATGCTTTTTCCTTGTACTTTGCAGCTTTTGTATGAAGACCAAAATCTGATCGTGGAGGCACTGAGGCTATGGCCGTGAACCAGATCTAATATTATTATTTGTTAAAAACAGAATTACACGCACTCTCTTTTTCTCTTGGAGTCAGCTTGAACGTTCCTTAAATCCTTTTTTAATACAGTAAAGTTGCCTTATGACAGCCCAACGTGCTAATAATTCCCATGACTTTAATTATTCTGAATGTCGGAGTGTTACCAAGGAAAATCAATGTCAGTCTTCGAGAAAATTCCTTGTAATCTTACAGGGGTGTTTCTGAGCTGGCGCTTTCTACAAATGAACGATAATCACCACTCTGTTATGTCTCTTTGATGACAGGTCTCCTGCCTGTTTGTATTGTCGTAATCAATTTTCACCCACGCCGATTTAAATCTCTTAAAAAAGTAATTCAGTCCAAGGAACAGGCAAAGAGACAGAAATCAGCTGCTTTCAATGCTAAATTCTAAAGGATGGCGGGGACAAGCAGCCACGTGCAGTGTTTACCACTCTTTGCTCTAGAACATACAGCACACTCCTATTACTGTTTTGCTGAGTGGTGTCAAAGGACATCACTTGACTTTCTTTGATATATCCATTGCCAATACTAATTGATATACAAATCTCAATATTTTTACCTGTTCCAACGGTAGGCTTTCAGAACCCAAAAGCTTATCGACAACCTAGCAGAAATTAGGACTGCAAAAGTCGTTCGATATTTTATGACCGGTAAAATATCTCCATTAAATTTCCATCCAATGTATGACAGAGGACAATTTGTTGAAATCTTCAGCAAGTTTCTGCCATTTTCTTCCGTTTGTTGTCTTGCTTTCTACTTGAGAATAGCTGATCTAACTTTTCACAGTGTGACCAGAAGCTTCTCGCTGGGAATCAAGATTGTTAAGCAATCTGTCACTTATTTTGGTAGCATCAAGAGCTGCAAGCTTGGGAGTGTCCATAAGTTTCACTCGTTTTGGCTTTGATTTCGTTCCTCTCGACGTTGATGGCTAATGAGGTTCTAACACATATTCTTCATCTGATGATGAACTATTGTTATTCGACCGATGTCTTGAAACTTGACAACGGCAAGCTACATCAACGTTGCTGCTTCCCTTTCTCTTTGTAACAAGCATGACTCCCTTCTCTGGCATCTTTACCTTTCGTATAACGTTTAATCAACATCCAAACATTTGCCTTGTCTTTTTCCCATTGAGCATCAAAACGCCCGATCTTCGTCTATCTGAAAGTCAAGACATTTGTCATCGAATATAACAGATTATCTAATCGTTTCCATTCTCTCTTGTTTGAACAACCACATGACTGTTTCTTCTTATTATTTCTGTTCTTTTTTAATTTTCCCCATCATTGTAAAAGTTCTTTATTTTTCGACGACATGGCATTTCAAACTTGTTGGAATCCGCTTTTTCCCACACCTGTCAACGTCTACGGCATGACAGAGCGGCTTTTCACCTGAAGTTTCGTTCATTTGTATTCATAAACAATTCATTGTTTCCCGCTTTGGATGGAATCGAGTCTCTTCAAAGAATCATAGTATGTGAAATAAGCCAAATATCGTTGTACGACGTGTACCCTTTCCAATTTAAAAACAGATCCACTACTACACATAGTCAAAGCCACGAAGGTCATGTCTACGAATACTCGCGTCAACAATCAGACGTAACTCATAAATGCTGTAAGGGTTGCATTTCGTTATTCAGTAAGCTGTAAAAGTTTTAAAATTACCAATTTCCAC
>JABUQX010040218.1:0-2500 GCA_015478945.1 Trachelipus rathkii
GTACCCATAATATATTTAATTAAGGCACATACTATGGTAGTAGTGCTTATCGTCAGTTATCATGATACGTTATAGTTATATCTATATACTAGGTATGATAATCTATACAACCGAAAATAGGCGGACGTTAGCTTATAAAGTTATCTTCGGATGGAGTAATTACTCACAGCCTAATATAGTTATAGGTAGGGCTATAATATAGTAAATTAATATTTTGTCTAAAATCTGACGCTGGCATCCAATATATCGTGGGTACTTAGTAGCTATATATATAGGTACCACTGATTGTATATAGTATATATATTATATAAGCTATTACTGAAGGAATATCATGAACTAAACAGTTATAGAATACTAGGAGGTATACTAGGTCTGAAAGCGGATCTAGTTATATATATATGACGTATTTATGATATTACTATATATTATAATATATAGATACTAGAGTGATCGACTAGCCTGTCTTCAGAAAATACCCGTTACAGAGCATCACTAGCATGGGACGTTTTTCGTGTACCAATAGTTCAAATATTTCGTTTTTTTAAATAAATATACGATATTTAATACTTAAAAATTAATGTGTAAACTATTTATATAGAGTGAAAAATAAAAATAAATATAACGAATTTTATTGATTGTATATATAATACGTCAGTAGGGATATATATATAGGGTATATATACTCAATATATATCTTAATAGTATACTAAGGTACTAATACTACCTGTTCAGTATATATTATATATAGCGCGTAAATTAATTTACCAAACTTCCAGATAATCGTGTGTTATCGTTAAGGTGAAGTTGAATTATCTGAAATTTCGATTAAACTCTTATTAAAACTTCAAACTCTTTATTATTAGATTGGCATTTCAATAAGCAATTTGTGGAAATAGTTGCGAATTATTTACGAAAGTTAAATTGAAATTGATGGAAGATAAGAACTTGGTTTTGATGTTGAGGGTTTTGTTTGGAATTAAATTTTCAAGAGATGTCAGGATTTCTCGATTTAGAGTGTGTTGAATGATTTATATAAAGAAAACGAGGTTTTCATTCAAAATTATCTTAACGAACCTTGTTTCACATCCATCAAGTTGTAGGTCTTCTGTCTATCATTGCAGTGCTAGTTACTGTTAGAAGCTATTTTAAATGTGGGGCAAATCTTTATGAGAACTCATACTGTTTAAATTTAATGAAATTTACTTTTGTTTAAATTTACGTCTACGCAAATACGCCAACTTTGGATGCCTATTTTGTTTGATTTCTAATGGTATCAGAATGATATAGCAGGGTAGCCACTATTCGAACTTATGTTCAACTTCTTTAGAAGGTCTAACCTAGATGCTCATATACAATAAATTGTATTTGCAAACGCTTTCATAGAGGGGAAATAAAATTATTATGGCTATCCTATAATTACGAGTATGCTCTCTTCTTCAAGAAAACGGTCTTTTCTTGATAAACACTTTACTTTTTATTGAAAAACGTCCCTTTTTCATTAATCATCCTATCATTTCATAAATGCTGTCTATATTTCATGAAAATTCTACATTTACATGAATACTGCGCTTTCTTCATGAATACTGTCTAGTTTTCATGAATATTCTCAACTTACCATGCATGAATACTGTCTTTTCTTCATAAATTCATGAATATTTTAGATTCTTCATGAATACTCTCAATTCTATATGAAACTCTCCATTATTTATCTGTTCATTTTTCTCTTTTAAAAATTATCTTCGTTTATCTTCAGATTTTCAATTTTAAATTGTTTTGATAGGCTTTAGAAGCAAAATTTTATTTGAATTAATTTCCAATTTTGTATTTATAATACGTACGTATTTGCCTATACCAGTATATATATATATATATATATATATATATATATGTATATATATATATATTATATGTTATATTATTATAAGAGTATCGTTGGGCTGTTATATATTGTTAAGCTGTGCAGCAGCAGTTAGCATAGTATATATATATATATATATATATATATATATATATATATATATATATATATATATATATATATATATATATATATATATATATATAAAAAAGGCGTATATTATATAAAAAGATATTAGTTATTTATATAATTTGAACTATATTGTTACAGATATATATATGTATATATATATTATATTGTAATATATATATATATATATATATATATATATATATATATATATATATATATATATATATAAGCATATAGCTAATCACAAAAATCTAAATAACCAAATGGAATGGTTTGTTCTTATGAAACATTAAAAATATAGATAGATGCATTAAAATATATATAGGCTATATGTGTTTAAGGTATATAAGCTTATACATTCTTCCAATATTATCCCAGGATAAAGAATCTTGCGAAATGTGGCTATTAAAAAGATTTCATTTCTTCTAACTGACCTCTCTTTCTCTCTCCTCTCTCTCCCTCTCTCTTCTCTCTCTCTCTCTCTCTCTCTCTCTCTCTCTCTCTCTCTCT
>JABUQX010040218.1:27500-32143 GCA_015478945.1 Trachelipus rathkii
TTCTTTTATGAACAACTTTTGAAAGAGCAAAAATTGTTCAAATGGTAGTGTATTATGAAATTAGCTAAAAATATAATATCTACAACTGAATAAAATAATAATAAATAATAAATATATATAATAAAATATAATAAATACATAATTAATAATTATAATTAAAAATAATGAATAATAATAATAATAATAATAATAAGAATAATAATCAATAATAATAATAATAATAATAATAATCAAATAATATATAATAAAATAAAAGATAAATATTAATAAATAAAATAAAATAATTATTGTTATATATATATATTATTATTATTTATTATTATAATTATTACTTATTATTATTATATTATTATTAATATTATATATATTAATTTATATTATATTTTATATAATTAAATAATCCTAACAATTTTTAAAACCCAAATTCTGTCAACTGCAGTAACTGGAAAAATCAAAAGAAAAAAAAATGAAAAAAGTAAAAAATTAAAATAATTGTTTTTTTTTTTGGGTTTTGCCATCACGTTCCTGTTTATTAACACGATTTTATCTTTAAGAAAGGATAAAAATTACCATTTAACGTAATAATGTGCACGACATATAATACTATATATAATATATATATATATATAATATAAATATATAATATCTATATATAATATAATAATATAATAATATATAATATATATATTATATAATATATAAATAATAAATGAATATAATTATATATATATATATATATATATAATATATATATATAATAATATATGATATATATAAATAATATATATATATATATAAATGTATATATTTATAATGTTTATTCTATAGTTTTCTTTATTGATATCTATGATCATATATTTATTGATCATAGAATATAAAGAAAATCTAAGAATAAACATTTAATATATATATTATATATATATATATAATTATATATATATATATAATATATATAAATATATATATATATAAATATATATATATATATATAAATAATATATTATATATATATATATATATATAATATATATAATTATATATAATATATAATATAATATATATATATATATGATAACTTATAATATATTATATAAAATAGTATATATAATATATATATATAAAAGAGATAATTCTAGATGGTAAATAATAATTTAAAAATAATTTAAATATATGTATACCGACTATAATATAAATATATATATATATAATATATAATAAATAATATAATATAATATATTATATATAAACTATATATATCTATATATAGATATATATATATATTAATAATAATAATTATATATATTATATTATATATATAATATATATTAATATATATATATATAGTATATATAATAAAATAATATATTACATATATAAATATAATATATATATATAATATATATATATAATATATATATATATATATATAATATAAAAATATAATATATATTATATAATAATCATTATATATATAGATATATAATATATATATATAATATAATATATATATAAATAATAATAATAAATATATAATAATTAATAATAAAAATATATATACTATTATTATATATATATTTAATATATATATATAAATATAATATACTTATATAGATATATATATATAATATAATATATAATATTATATATATTAATATATATATATAAATAAGTATAATATTATAAACTATATATAATTTTATAGTATAGTATATTGGGGATACATGATTTTTTCTTATTTCTATTTCTATTTCTTTTTCTATTTCTATTTTTATTTCTATTTCTATTTCTATTTAGTGCAAAACAAACATGTTTTTTTTTAATGCCCCAAAATTTTAGTTGCCTCATCTTTTTACTTGGCTTAATTTTACATATTATTGCAAGGTCTTTAAACAACAACGAGAGAGAGAGAAGAGAGAGAGAGGAGTAGAGAGAGAGAGAGAGAGAGAGAGAGAGAGAGAGAGAGAGAAGAGAGAGAGAGAGAGAGAGAGAGAGATATCAAACCCTTTTTGGTTCTTAATAATCTTGGTATTCTCTTTCCTCTTGATATTTCTTCTAAGGCTCATATTTACTCTTATTATTCAAGCTTTTAAATGGTTGGGCGTACTCTAGGTATACATGCTTTATATATAGTGTCGTTAGTCCCTGTATTGATCATTTTATCAAATGCTTTGAGTAGTTTCTTTCGTCATACCAAGTCCTCCCCCTTACTCACTCTCCTCTGCAATCTCTTTCTGACTAGAGAAACAATCGCCCTCTCCCTTCTTGTAGGACACTACACTTTTGAATTTTAATGGCGTATGTCTCTTCCTTTGAAGAGAGTTCTTGAAGCTCTTATTTTTATAGTCTTATATTTCTGACTAACCCTCTGCCCCCACACACATAACCGATGTGCTCATTCTTCTATATACTCTACAGAATATTCAGAAAATCTTTCTTCAAATTTATATATATATAATAATATATATATTTTTCTATATTATATTATAATATAATTATATATGAATATATATATATATATTATATTAATATTATAATAATATAAGTATATATATATATATATATATATTCTTCTAGATATATTAATGTTTATTCTTAGTTCCAAACGTAATATAATTATCAGTATGAATTATTTTCTCTAAATTTTATTTTTCAAATTATTTTAAAATTGATGGTTCCCATGTGAAAACTTGTGAAGCTGAAAAATTTAAATAATGTGTTATCTTTATGATACAATAAGATACGATATAAAGAAAATTTGTTTTTCACATTTTTTTGAATAGAAAATTTAAAATTACTCTTGGGGTATCTTCAATTTAAAGCAAGTAATATTTTTGTTTTGCAATTTATGACTATTTAAAAATAATGGATATGCATTTAGAAAGTTTCTTTTTTTTTTCATTGTAAAACATGTACAAATCTGTTTTCATCTTTTTTTTAAAGATAAATAAAATATTTTGTTTCTTTAGTTAACAAACTTTACCTATATATGAAGGAATGAGATTAGCGGACGAGTCTGGGGTGAGACAATAGTTAAAACATAGTAAAGACCAATAATGAATAGTTCAGTTTAAATAATCCAAATTTATTTGAAAGAATGGTATTAAATATATTATTATTCTAAATATCATCATACATTACCACAACTACCGTATTCACCGTATTGATACTACAATTTATAACTGCCTATTTCTGATCTCTCACTTGCAAACAAAACAGATATTATTAAAAAAAAAAAATCTTATCATTAATGGAATAATATTTTTATGTCTTTAAAGATATACCTCTTATTATTATATTATTATTTATTATATTATTTATTATTATTTATATAATTATAATTATATTATTAATTAATATTATTATTAATATTATCTTATTCTTAGTATTAATTATTATATTATTATTATATGATATTATTATTATATATTATTATTATATTATTATTATTATCAATTATTAATTATTATTTTTTATATTAATTATTATTTATATATTATTATATATATTATAATATTATATATATTATTATAATTATTATTATCATATCATTTATCAAATCTATCATTATCATATACATATCATATCATTACATTATCATTAATCATACATTATCAATTATCAAAATTATACATCATCAATTATTATTCATTATATAGTATTTAATTATGTTATTATTATTCTATACATCACTTATCAATATCGATTACTTACCATTATCATATCATATCCTTATCATTATCATTAATCATTATCATAATATTATTATTATATTATTATTAATATTATATTTAATATTATTATATTATATATTTATTATATATTATATTTATATTATTATTAATATTTATTATATTATATTAATTATTAACCTTTTTCAAAATTTGAAATTATATTCAAAGTTAATAATAAAATGCTCCTATTACATAAAAATTCTAAAATAATTTTTGATAATAAATGAACAAGAAATTAGTTAACAAATGAACTGGCCGACAGATGAACAATTAAACAGATGTATGAACAAGAAAAACAAGAAAACAGAGATTGAAATGTTATGGTTGAGTAAACATTGTTCAACAGAAGAATAAATAAATATTCGGCAAAGGTTGAATAAATAAATGTTGTTGAACGAAATATTAAGAGAAAATATTAAGGATCTTGATTCTAATTTTAGTTGATAAATAATTTAATTTTTATTTATATTTCGATTTTTATAATTTATAATTAATATATTATAATTAATTTATAATTTTATAATTTTATATTTTTTAATTTATAATTCAAATTCTATATTTTTCATTCAGTTTTAAAGTTAAAAAAAATTTGAAATAATAAAATAATGAATTATTATAATTATTTCAAAAAGATTGAAAAGTATGACTGTAAAAGGTTTTTAAAAAGAAGTCTTTCCTTGCATAATAAAATTATAATTATTTTCTTTAACCTTTTACGGCTATAATTTTCCCTTTTTCAAATAATTGTAATAATGCTTTATTTAGTTATTTATAACTGTAGTTATTCCTAATTTAATTATTTTAAATTATTTGGTTTTAACTTTCAAAATATTTTAGCAAAACTTTCCATTCTCTCTTTCTCTTTCTCTTTCTCTTTCTCTTTCTCTTTCTCTTTCTCTTTCTCTTTCTTTT
>JABUQX010040219.1:0-10000 GCA_015478945.1 Trachelipus rathkii
TAAACCTTTACGTTTCAATATAAATTTGATTAACGTTCTTTATCGTGGCGTTCGCGTTTCGTGCATAACTTCAATATAGCTTATAACACACCTTATATATATATATATATATATATATATTATATATATATATATATATATATATATATATAATATATATATATATATATATATATATATATATATATATATATATAACATATATATATATATATATATATATATATATATATATATATATAACAACCTTAATAAATATATATATATATATATATACTATATATATATATATATATATATTTGATGTTTTGTCTGTGACACTTGTTTATTCATTTATAAAACTTAGAAAAAAGAAACAATTGCCAACAGTGTATCGTTTGCACAAGCCAGAAGTTTGCGATGCAAGCATATTGTCTGGTTTCATAATCCTTTTTACTACTTTAGGTGTGTATCGAATTATGGCCGTATGTAGATACAGTCGAGATATGAAGTCTTCAAAGAAAACCTTTCTGACGGTTGTTGTCTTTAATTGTCCCTTTGTTCATCACGTTAAACACAAATCGTATAATAGTAATTACTATAGTACGTATAAATTACTACAGTGTAGTATTGTATCTTAGTACAAAACAAACCATAGTTCTCTTATACATAACTCGTACATATATAATAGACGTAAACTTTGTGGGATGTCGAAAGCATTAAAAACTTAATTTATGTTGATAAAACTTTTTCTCATATTATTGATACCAATATAATTGATATTGATAAAGCATTTTCTCGTATTATTGATATATATATATATATATATATATATATATATATATATATATATATATATATATATATATATATATATATATATATATATATATATATATATATATATATATATATATATATATATATATATATACATATATACTAATATCTCATATATATATATATATATATATATATATAAATATAAATATATATATATATATATATATATATCATATATATATACTATATCACATATATATATATATATATATATATATATAGTGCGTGGTTAATTTATTTTCCCTATTGTGGGAAATATCATTTACCTACAGTAGATAAAGTCCACCAGCATTTGGGAGACATTCCTGATTACATGCATATCAATTGCCAATACCTTCAATATCGACGTTTTCAAGTATGGAAAAATTTAGTAGCAGGAAACGTAAGAGTTAGCATAGCTGTTAAGTCTGGGTAAGAACAAATTCTTAAAGGTGGATGTATACGACTTGTAATTGCGGTAATGCGGATGAGGATGTAAAAGTTCGACGAGGAGAAATAGATTGAAGAGAACAAGTAAAAGAACAATTGATATGGCGTAGACTTGACCTTTTCAAGAAGGGGTTTGTATGAGTGGAGCCACCACAGACGTCATGCATACTCCATACGTGAGCGAATGATGACATCCCTATAAAAGCATGCAACTAGTTTGATACGAAGAAATTGTGAAGACTCCTCCTCGGAACACCTGGTCTCTTAGAAGTTGTTTAGAAAGAGAAACAATGTAATCATCCTTCGAAGAAAAATTAAGAGAAAAGGAATACCGAAAATAGTGAAGGACACGTGATGCGAAGATTGATTGAATTTTGTGTTTTAAAAGATGGATGAAGAAGAAGGAACGGAGCTGTTAAAGCAACAAGAACCACAATGGTGTCTCTGCCTGAATTAGAAATACGAGTAGAATCAAAGGTCTATCATTTTAAAATGGAGTCTCTCTCTCTCTCTCTCTCTCTCTCTCTCTCTCTCTCTCTCTCTCTCTCTCTCTATATATATATATATATATATATATATATATATATATATATATATTTTTTATATATATATATATATATATATATATATATATATATATATATATATATATATATATATATAACAAAATAAAAACAAATTCTAAACTATATTTTGGAGACTACTAAACATAAAATGAGTAGCTTTGCAATTTATTTCAGTTTAAATTTGATTTATGTATGTTGTTGTAGAATGAATGTAGACGCCATGACAGTGTTTTCTTTAATTAAAGAATACCATAAGTGGATGCCACGTTGCCCAACACGGCAGAACACCACGATCACTCGATGCTTTATGATTTCAAAAATTAAAGTGAATTCTTTTTTTCAGTACAGCAATGATTCTTAGCATAAAATTATTAAGTACGGTATTTCAGTAAAAACTTCAAACCTATAAAATATTGAAACAGTTAATTATTTATTGAAATATTAACGTTATTTAACTGGTATACATGTAAGACCTAAATTGAAATAAATACCATAACTAATTAAAAAAGATTTCAAATTTTAGAAATAATTGGGGAAAAAAGTCGCTTACAATCTAGATTTCCTTTTTAACAAACAAATAAATAGCAAACTGGCAACACTAAATTTTTTTCCAAAGGAGTGTCAGGCTATGTAAACCTGCTCATATATATATATATATATATATATATATATATATATATATATATATATATATATACTATATATATATATATACTTATATAATATATAATAATAATATATATATGTATGTAATAATAATATATAAATACCAACCTTAATATATATATATATAACAATATATATATGTATAATAACCACATAATATATAACATGTCTATATATATATAGAAATATATATATATATATATATATATATATATATATATATATATATATATATATATATATATATATATATATATATATATAATTAGACTCCGATATTTCCTATGAAAAGGAATTGTGTCACCATAGTTGGCCAAGTCCGCAGATCCGTTAGAGCAAGTGTATCAAAGTTGCGTCTGATGTCCGTTTTCTGAATATTAGGAAGAGGTTTACTCTGTCATTTGTCAGGGAGGGACATCTCTGACAGTGGGGAGGGGGCATTAAGGAATCTATGTTTATATTCCCGAATGGAAGGTTGGTGGGAACCCAGAGTGGAAGATGGGATAGCATCACTCTGGTTTGACAGTTCAGGGACCAAATTTGTGGGAGATATCCTGGATATCTTGGCTGGGCGCGCTTAAAGTATGTCGTTTGGATATTCTGAGATTGTTCTTTGTTTTAATTGGGTGTGAATGTGTTTGATAATGAGCGTGTCTGGGGGGGGAGGGGAACATGTTGCATATGTAATGTAAGGTGTTGCAGTTATCTCTTTTTGTTCCTCCACTCACAGCTTTCGGTTGAGGTTCTTTTGGAGTCCTTGTAATGGCTTGCGTTTTACATTAGGAACCTAAATAGAACAACTGTTTGCTGCGTTGTTTTGCTGCTTGAAGCCGCCTCTTTAGCACATAGGAAGATATATGTTATGCTGGCTACTTGAGGTTAATGAACCAGCAATATAAGTTGTTAGAACTCTTTTATAGTTTTCTTTAATAGGAGAGTGATACAACTTGATATTTTGGGGTTATTTTTATTTATTAAGCCACCTTTAATATAGGTATATATATATATATATATAGTGATAAATTAGCCCGGACACTTAAGAATTGGGCAAATGCCCTGGGCATTTTATCTGGGCATTTGTCCAATTTGGGCATTTTAGAGGGCATTTATACTTTTAATATATATATATATATATATATATATATATATATATATATATGTATATATATATATATATATATATATATATGTATATATATATATATATATATATAACATATATGCTGTGTTATATATATGTATATGTAATGTTTATATATATATATATGTATATATATATATGTATATATAATATATAAATAATATATATATATGTATATGTATAATATAACAATATTAATATGTATATATGTATATATATATATATATATATATCTCTCTCACTATATACACTATATATATATATATATATATATATATATATATATATATATATATATATATATATATATATATATATATATATATATATATATATATAATATATATATATATCTCTTTCTATATATATCTTTAATATATATATAAGATTCTGAATGAGAATAAAGGGAATCTGCTTAGGATAATAAATAAGGATGGTGCTTTCGTAACTATTGAAATGAATGTGAGGGTGTGGAGGAACACTTCAAAAATCTGCATAACATTGGCACTAATGAAGAGATGATTAGTGAATGTGTGTTGGCTTAATGGTACAAGGAGGAATAAGTATTTGGGGATGAGGTCATTAGGAAGGAAGAGGTAATGGGTAGAGTGAGAAAGTTGAAGAATTGTAAATCTGTATATTTAAGAGATGATGCAGATGAAATGTTGTTGAAGAATGGAGGCAGAGATGGTGATTGGTCGTTTGAAGTTATTACATAGCGTTAATAGGGGGGAGACAGTTCCGAGGGTTGAGACAGCAGCAATAAGGGTGGGGATACTTTTGCTTTTGGAATTATAGGGAATTAACTGGAGTGTTGCTTAGAGAAAGATATAAACTGGTATTTTAGTCGAAAGAGAGTGCGCCGAGTGACTGAAGGCTGATTGGTGAAGAACAAGGTGCATTAAAAAGTGGTCACGATGTATGGAATCAAATCACTACAGGAAACAAATAATGGAAAATGGGAACAGAAGAAGAAATAAATTATTATTTAGGTTTATGGATTTACAACAGATTGTATAGTAGACTAATATGAAGACTCTCGCAGGTGCTGAAGTAATATGATGCTGTTGGTATTCTCCTGAATGGAGATCAAAAGAAGTATGTATGATGATGGAAAGCGTGTGTAGAATAAATGGTATAAAAGTGATTGGCTTAATATTAACAGCGGAGTGAGCAGGGATGTGTTATGACTCATTGGTTATTCAATTTGCGTATGGATGGGGTTATGAAAATTAAGTAGGGGTGGCAGAGGGATGGTGTTGAATAATGTAGAATGGAAGGGAGTGGAAGGTGCCCTCCCTATTATATACGAATGATTTGGTTTGTGTAACATAAACCCTGAAGAGTTTAAGAAGATTTGTATAGAGATTTGCATTGGTGTGTAAAAGGATGGGTTTAGAAAGAGTAAAGCGTAGATAAGAGTAGGTTATGTGGTTGTGAGTGAGGACAGTTCTCGGTGTAAGTTATAATTAGATGGTGAGCAAACTGGAACAAGTGTCTGAATTTACACAAATAGTATATATTTGGATGAAAAAGGAGCGGATGATGCAGACTGTGGTAGAAAAGTTGTGAATGGCAGGAAGGTACTTCGTAATTCAATCTTTAATGGATGTAAAGGACTGTCTTGAGTGTGCAGGGTCTTGTAAGGGGTATGTTGTTACCTGTGTTAAATTATAGTATATTAATGAGACTATGGTCTGGAATAAGAGGAGTATAGATCTAAAATTTAATGTGTTCAGATGGACAATCTTGGGCAGTGTTGTTAGGCGTGAGAATTGATAAAATGAAATGAACATATAAGAGAATTGTGTGGTGTGAAAAAAGGGGTAAATGAGAGAATAAATAAAATTACATTGAGATGGATTGGTCATGTGGAAAGATGGATGATAGTCGGTTGGTTAAGCGGATGTGTTGGTGGTGTGCTGAGAATGCGACGGAGCTGGAACCGAAGAAGGAAAGTGGATTAGATCAGTAAGAATGCCTGGGAGGGAGAAAATACTAGGAGTTTGGAAGAGAGCGAAAGAAAGGTTCTTAATAAAAATGAATTCAGTGTTTGTGAGGGGGGTAAAAATGTGGCCCCGCATAAGCCTGATGAAGAAGTTATTGCAATGTGGTATAGGTGCAGTGGTACATGGTTGGATTAAAGAGTGGTTGTAGAATAGAAAACAGTGTGCCAAATAAATGGCAATGTCATCATGGGAAATAGTGAAGAGTGGTGTCCCAGAGGGTTCAGTGCTGGGGCCACTATTGTTCCTCATATATATAAATGATTTAGATCAAGAACTTAAATGTAAGGTTTCTAAGTTTGCAGATGATACCAAAGTGGCTACCTCAGTAGGGAATAGTGAAGGATGTATAAATATTCAAAATGATCTTGATAAACTTTGGGTGGGCAGATAGAGTCAAATGAATTAATGAATTAAGTTTCTTCATCTAGGTTCCTCAAATAAAGTTTTAATTACGATGTGAATGGGGAATTGGCTTGAGTCTGTGGACAAGAAAAAGATTTAGGGTGTGATTATAATAGTATTTGAAAGTAGCTAATCGTGTTTTCTAGTAGCAAAAATAAAAGCTAATAAGATACTGGAGTATAATAATCGTAATGATGTTTGGTAACAAAAGAGTTATAAGAAAACTGTATAATAGCTATGTTAGGCCAGTATTAGAGTATTGTGCAACAAACTACAAAATATTTACATATATTTATAATACAGAGGCCAATAAATTCTTCTTAGTAGAGCACGGACAGAAACTAGGGCATAGTAGAAAGGTAAGAAAAGCATCATCTGATGTAAAGCATTCATTTTCTACCTTGGGGTTTGACTAAATTTTGGAGTTATTTTGCACAGAGGAAGTTATTTAAGAATGACGGAGTGCAACATTTAAGAAAGGATTGGATAGGTATGGATGGTTTTGTGTCACTCATTTATTTCAAATAAAAGCCAAATTAGCAGTTTTGTTACTATAGTTATTGGGATTAAACACGTGTTACTATAAAGTTAATAAAGCTTGTAGTGTGGTTGCGTGTACTTTAGCTATAGTTTTCTTTTAGTTGTAGACTTTGTGTATACTATATAAGATATTGACAAGCCCTAGGATGTTTTGTGGATTTGCATGAGAATGTTTTAGACTTTGTGTATCTTATGTAAGTTATTGACCAAACATAGGATGCTTTGTGGATTTGCATGAACATGTTTTGATGATTGAACTATTGGCTTGAGCTGGGTTGAATCTTGATATGCCAGCATGTGGCTTGCCCCACTGTCTTTTATTTCTAATGTTTCTAATATTTGACGAGATACTGTGAGGAGTCTACGCGGAATTACGTAAGCTCTAAGGTGGATGTTGACTATAACTAGTTCTACTAAAAGAGTATAAAGGGACTGTGAAGCTGGCCAGCAGTACAAACTTGCGTCATATTATTCTACTACTTTTCTGCTTCTAGTGCATGCTTCGCACCTAACCCTCGGAGGGAAGGTGGGTAGTAGTGACGATATATAAATACAAATACAATACATAAATACAAATGTGAAAAATGAAATAACTATATTTTGAATATTTTTTCAAATGCTGTCAATAATTCATCTTTTACTGATAATTTATAAATGCAGTTTTTTGGGCAGGCATTTTATAAAATGGGCAAATACCTGGACAAATGCCCATTTATAAATGCTTACTACTTACTGGACATTACTTAGCATTTATCCACTATATATATATATATATTATATATATATATATATATATATATATATATATATATATATATATACTACAAGACTAAATATATATATATATATATATATATAAAGATAGATATATTAAGAAAAATATATTATACTTTTTATATATAATCTATCTTTCTCTCTCTCCTATATATATATATATAATATATACTCTCTCTCTCTCTCTCTCTCAAAAATCAATAATCTCAAATCAAAATACATTAGTTTTTAACTATAATCAATTTTCTCGATGCTTTCGGGTTCGAGCTGAGTTTTTATTTTACAAACGAAACATCAACTTTATTTTAAAAAGCCCGCCAACCTAAAGAAACCCGCTAAAAATGCATTTTACAATATGGCTAATAAACAGTATAAACAATAATTTTTATAAAGAGAACATTGTAATCAATTATTATATAAAAACAACATATGAAAAAAATGGCTAAATACGGTGGTTTTTTTTTTTTTTTTTAATTTTTTTATTTTTTTTTTTTTTTTTTTATTTTTTTTTTTTTTTTTTCTTATTTATACAGAAAATATATTTTTTATTGGTCACTAATTTATCTTTGGATATTATAATAAGAGTACTGTACTTATATGCTAGAATGGTACATGTGGTTGGTGTGATTTTGATTTCTTGGTTCCAGGAGCTGCCGTAATGTTTACTGTAAAATTGACAGCCGATCATATCAGTATGGGCCTCTATAATAGGAAGGATTTTTGTTTGAAGTGATGGATTGTAGTAGACGGGAGGGAGACATCCGGTTTTATCTTAGTGCTCTTTTTTGAACGACCTCTAGTTTTTGGATGTTGGATTTATATATTGTGGGAGCCCAGGCGGGCCATTCATAGTTTAGGATGAGACCAATTGTCTGCAAACTATAGTAAGGGACTATTTGTGTTGGTCAAAATTTGTTACGGTTAGCGCTTTCATGACAGTTACTTTGTGTGTGTGTGTGTGTGTAGAGGAAATATTTATGTGGGAGGGAAATGTTGTGTGTGTATCAAAAGTCAAGGCAGGGATGGTGGGTTGTTTATTAAAGGGGATTCTGTTGTTTGAGAGGAGAATTGTTGGGTGGTGGTTAGACTGTTTTTTATCTGGTATAAGTAATGTGATTGATAGAGGATTTTTGGTGAGACTCTCATTTTGTTTGTTGATAACCATTGTTCCAGATTGTTTATTTTTATATTGCTGTAGTTCTTATCTTGTAGTGTTTATGGGCTTTGAGCGGTAATTGTGAGGTCGTCTGCTTAACTATTGCTTTTTATACAGGAATATTATATATATATATATATATATATATATATATATATATATATATATATATATATATATATATATATATATATATATATATATATATATATATATATATATATATATATATATATATATATATATATATATATATATATATATTATAGGTTGTGTTACCTTGGGATGGGCCGAAGAGATTGGCGGCCTTTTGTCTACGGGGGAGTTTCATCCTGTGTTGCTGAATTTGGTAAGTATTCACCTATTTGAGCAATTCACTTTTTTGATGTAGACAACCCCACCTACTCTTATATATGAAGGAGTGTAACAGATTGTAATTTATTTGTGCAGTATTGGAAATTTTTATTGATTTTTTTTCTCGGCAAATTTTCTTTAAATCTTTATTACATGTATTCATTATTTGAGTTTTTTTCTTTAGACCAACATTTGGTTTGAAAGTTTCTTTAATTTCCAAAACATATATCGAGTTCTAGGACTTACAATCTCTCAATTTATATCCAAGGACATTTATTGTAATTGTATTTATTTCACACGTGTTCAACAGTAATACCGATTTTTTTTTCTTTGTTTTATTTTTATTGGGTGTTATGTAAATACAAAAGTATAAATATGGGTATCATTAATTTTATTATATATTTCAGTGTTTAATAATATAATGAAGCGAAGGAATAGATGTTTCATATTTATTACTTTTAAAATTAATTAGCTACATACTTGTTTATTGGTTAGCTGTAATTTGAGGAAGTTCTTAACTCTTTTGATATCTTCTGCACTCACACCGTCTAAAAAAAAATTATTAATATTTTCAAAATTTCTTTTTTCCTAGTTTCTACTGAGGAAATTTCCAAATATTTAAGATAATCTTTGGCTTAATCAAAGTCTTGGGTCGCTATCCTTGTATTTTTGTAGTTAGAATAAATTTAATTAAACAAAATAGTCAGCACGCTTTCGAAAATAAAATTGCACTTTATATTTAAGGATACAAGATAGTTGAAAACTTTTTACTGTAACGATAAAAAATGTCACAAAATAACCCACAATCAGTGTGATCGAAATTTGCCTATATATAAGAACTTTTTTGTTTTTGTTTGTAGGTGATATGACATATCAATTTTATTTTGTTCCTAGATTAGTACAGTGCTTATATGAAAATCCCAAACCGTCAATGTCCTCTACAAACAAAAGTGTGTATATTGGCAGATAATTTTTCCTCGAGGTTAAAAAAGGGGGTAGGGGTTATGCAATATTTTGTGTTCAATAAAAGTATGACTACTAAAAAAGATTGATTACACTAAGCATATTGAGATTACCATTATTCTTCAGTGATGGAACAATTTAGGTAGACTTAGAGTGGAATATTTCACTAAGATCCTAC
>JABUQX010040219.1:17500-22500 GCA_015478945.1 Trachelipus rathkii
TGTCATTGTCAGAAATCTTGATAAAGAAGTTTTATATAAAAAAATTCACTTAGATGAATCTGAAATGAAAATGAGTTGAAGGCAATTCCAAAAAGACTGCTTGATATCTCCATACTCTTTAATGTTATCAAATAGACACTTCCAACTCGCTGGAATGAAGGAAAGAATGGTATTGCTCAAAGAACCACTTGCTTCCTACGGTTTAAAAAGAATGAAAATGTAATTAAACTAGAGCTAAAAAACGCTTTGGTTCTGTGGAGATTAATGACCTTCAACTATTTGCAAACTTCTTAGACCCCTTATAAGGCAGCAGTTTTTTATCTAAAATGTACCCAAAAAAGTGTAATCGTCAATTTTGTTGCAGTTGAACAATACTCAATAAGAATATTCCTATCAGTAGGCCACCATGAAAAGGAGAAAGAACAGAAATCACAGAACCAAACCTTCTACAAGTAAATCAATAACAGATTTACTTTAAGAATTTCTACAGTCCAGTAGTGATGAAGAAACTCACGCATTGCCAAAAGATGTAGTGAAAAGATTGAAAACTATCACCGAAGAAAAACGGACTAGATACAAATGATGATCCAATCAGTTGGTGGAACGTTAAGCAAAATGTTTACCCACGCGCTTGAGTAAACTTGCAATGAAATACTTGGCCTGCCCTCCAAACTTATGTTCCAAGTGAGAGAGGTATTTAGCAGCTGGGCTAAAAATGTGAAAGAGAAACACTCAGTAGAATAAGCAAAAAAAAATTTTCTCAGCTCACAACCTTCCTATATTTGAATTTCATACTAAGTGCAAAAAGTATATAATCCATTGTAAAATCTCTTTCATTAATGGTGTGAGGTTGGTGGAAAGAGTTGGGGGGGTGCATTTGAAGGTTGGGTCCCGTACCGCCGGTAAACAATTAATTTATATTAATAATTGGGATGCTAAAACCGAATATATATATATATATAATATATATATGAATATATATATATATATATATTATATAATATATATCTATATATATATATTATATATATATATATATATAATATAATATATATATAAATATATAATAAGTATATGAAAGGAATGGTTCCCGGGAACTCTTGATATATAGTAAATATGTATGGGTGTGAATTAGAACCCTTGATATTATATATATTATATATATTATATATATATAATATATATATATATAATAAATATATAATAAATATATATATATAATATAATAAATTATATAGTATCTATATATTAGTTTTTCGTAGAGTGGCAAGTGTGCTGAACTAGAACAGCTGAGAACTACCATAAACCCACATAATATAAATTAAATTTTTACAAATATAAAAAACAGTTTTTTAAAAATGTATTTTTAAAATTGCAGAGCTAAATTCCCCCGTAAAGTTCTTGAGATAAACTTAATAGAAATTTCGTAAATATATATATATAATATAATATATATAATATTTATATATATAATTATATATATATATCATATATATATAATATATAATATAAATATATATATATATATATATATAATATATATATATATATATAGATATATATATAAAATATATATATATATATATATATAATATATATATATATATATATATATATATTATATAAATAATAATATTATATTACCGTGTATAAATATATATATATAGTATATAATATATAATATATAATATATATATATATAATAATATCTATATATCATATAAAATTTTAAGGTATATTGACCGATATCTATAATAATAATAAATGGGGGGGGGGGGGCGTCTACATGAATTCAAAACAAATACACTCTTTATAAGAGGTCTTGTCCCAAAGGAGCACGAACCTTTTAGGGGGCCGGTCCCTATATATATTATATATAAATATAATATTATATATTATATAATATATATATAATATAATATATATATATATATATCTAATAAATATATATAGATATAAACGTATATATATATATAATTATATATTTATATAATATTAATATATATAATAATATATATATATATATATATATATATATATATAATATAATAATATATAAATAAACGGTGTATACATATATATATATATATATTATATATATATATATATTATATATATATATATATATATATTAATATATATATATAATATAATATAATAATATACTGCAATTAGAACCGCAGTTCAATTTGTATAGATAAATAACTCCTTCAGTGATTCTTCACTTACCAGGATTAGATACGGGACCCTCGCAGACGGTATCCAAGCGTGTTACCACTTAACCAAACGATGAGCTAAAAAGATACGCGACTAAACCTAATGAGTGTCTATCTCATAGGAATAGAGACGCCTGGCAGGAACAATACCGTCAGCCTCGGGCATCTCCTCTCACACTCGTGGTCAAAGCAACACCGGATCCTTGTAAGGAACCAAAAACCTAGATCGAGTAACAAATTTTGTATACTGATGTACAATACTCGCAATTAACCGCAGTTTTCAATTTGTCATAGAAAAATTAACTCTTGAGTGATCTTCCACTTACACGGATTAGGCATAGCCGTTCTGCGAGTCCCGATCTAATCCCTGGTAATGAAGAATCATCAAGGAGTTATATTATATATATATAATTGATATATATATATATAATATATATATATATAAATAATAAATGTTTATATATCATCCATATAAAGATATATACCATATATATATATATATATATATATATATATATATATATAAGTTTTAAGAATTTTAACATTTAAAGTAGTTCAAAAATTATTACTTAAGCTTTTTTGTGGAATGTTGGATGTTGCTTTTTAAAAACCAATGATTTTGTTACACCTTTTAATTCGCGTAGGCTTGTTTTGCTCTTTTATTACGGGTTGTGTTAAGTGATGTATATGTCATGTCTGTTATTGTAGAGATGGGGAAAACTCTTCGCCTCATCTACTTTCACCAAATTTCATTTAGAGATAAATTTTTTCTTAAATTAGTCAGCTCTTATTATTATTTTACCTCACCGGTACAGCCCTGTACAAATTTGGACTTTTAGCACAACATAAACACTCCCTGGCACCATTTAATATAAGATTTACTGGTGAGCGCATAGCAGGCATTAAAATGCGGAAGATAAATTCGATAGGAAATTTCGGAAATATCCTTTCCCGATAGAGGAGGGGGAATATTTTGAGATAATGAGGGAGCAATATGCAATTCCCCTCCCTCTCTTTAATTCTTAATCACCCCTTTTTCTGGCTCTTTTTTGAATGGGAGAAAAGGGTACGTTTCCGAAGGTCTGCTTCGTTGTTTTCAGTCCATAGACAAGTTCTGCTTGCTTGTCGAACGGAGCACGCAGAAACACACACACACAAAAAAATAATAATGTGTTTCAAAAATACAAAAACGATGTTTTGATTTACAATATAATATTGATATGATTTTGTAGTGTGTGAAGAATCCACCACTGCCCCCGCAATCTGGTAATTAATTGTGATACACACTACACATGCGCATTTAAAAACCCACACATGTATGCATACCACCCTATCTACCAGATAACGGTCCCGCTTCTAATAGAAACAGAAAATTTTAGTTCCTTCAGCAGAAAAAAAAGATATAGCAACGCGAAGGAGAAAAGAGACAGACAGAATGTGTCTGTTTTTCTCCAAATGGATGAAGCTGGTAAGAAGCCCCTACCTTCATCCAACACGTTACTTTAATGTGACAGTGGAAGTATGCTTGTATCTTCACAATTAAACTCGTGTGTGAACCAAAAAACAAAAGGGCACTTTACCTGAGTTCTGTACACTCCAGTTCACACACAATGCAGGTACTTATTGTAGAATGATTTACATTATAAGGCAAGACTACACGCCACTAATTAAACAAGCAGATTAGTATTACGCATAAATGCAAATTAATTAATAAGTTAAAAAAGGTTAATGGTTCTGCTTTATTGTTAATAAAGAGACAGAACAAGTGCGCAAAATAAAGGTACACTGCTTGGAGAAGCAAGATGCAACTAAAGTCGAGGTTGGCATGTTACCGGTTGCGATGAGATGAAGGCGAGACCCCTTGGGCCTCTTCCTCAGCTATGGAGCTATATGGTGTTGTAATCATGGTACCAATAAGGCGATGACTTCATTTTCAGATCCTGCTGGACGTGAGAGGATGGGATTTGATAATGTAAACAAACCCCCTGTTTCAAACAAGACCTTGATCGTTATGAGAACAGTGGAAATTACTTTGCTATAAGTACAGAGGAAATACCTTTGCCATTACCGAATCGAACGAGAAAAGGTACAGTTTATATAAGCAATTCAATTGCCACAAACTAATACTTCCCCTCCCCCCATTCTGAAACAAGGGGGGCTTCAAGCTAAAATGCATTGAAACGTAATAATAAAGTGGTCATGATCTCAAGACCGTCGACAGGAAATACATAAGGTGAAAGAATTCCACGGTACAGAGGTGGACTGGAGTTAACGCCAGTTTTCACACAAGATTCATGTTAAGATGCTGCGCCTCTTACGCTGCGAGGGCTTCTTAACCTGTTGGCTGCCATGTAACCCACCGGTGGGTCACACCTTGTCTCGCCACTGGGCGGTCACTTTTGGTGTAACTTTGCAAGACGTATTTTTTCCAGCGCTTTAGAAAATATCTTTTATATTTGGCATGACACCTTCATCCATGTAAATGGATTTTTTGACATATTTTGAATTTGAAGAAATAAGAAAATGACCTACAAGATTTATTGACATGACACCTGTAAATGAACATAAATAGGTTGTTTTTAGGGTTTATACAATAAAACTACTTTTATCTGAAGCAAAACTTTTATTTCAACAAAACTAAGGAAAATAAATACCTTTCTAACTTCAAAAGAAAAAAAAAGACTCACCCGTGTGTCACATGGCATTATGAGATAACCCGGTGCCGTGAGACCACCGGTGGACACTGGGTAAATAATAATAACAGTGGCAAAGTTTCGTTAAATA
>JABUQX010040219.1:27500-32500 GCA_015478945.1 Trachelipus rathkii
TTTGTAAACTTATGACACGGCAATGTAGGGGGCCTCGAGCCGACGGGGAACACAGGGGGGGAACGTTTTCTCCATACCCGTACGGAGGCGGCCGGAGGAACCCCGCCGACACCCAAATACCAAAAGAGCGGGGGTTCCGGAAGACCTCCCCGAGGGGGGGATTAGTCTACCCCGTAAGTTCCCCGAAGGCCGAGAAGACCCCGACTCCTGCCTTTAATGCGGTATGAGCTTGGTGTATTCTTTAGTAAAAAAAAAAAAAAAGCAAAATTTAATAGAAAGTCTATTTATTTTAACGAGTAACCAATAAAAGGTCTCTAAATTTTCTTTACATTATGACTTTCTAAAACTAACATTTCATTATTATATACTTTCATCTTCAGTTATTTATATTTAAAACCTACTTCATAGTTCTTAGGCATCCAAAATATTAAGTAAATAGCATGTTGTTATAGTAAATAAGCTAGGTCACATTGAATTTTAGTAATTGAAATTGTAAATTCTTTTCACGTTTTTCTCAAAAATGTTATTTTTGTCAGCATTTCAGTCATTTTTTTTCACTTTTTTCAGCATTTCGGTCATTTTTTTTCACTTTTTTTCAAAATTTTATTTACTTTTTTCACTTTTTTTGATAAGAAACTCGCTACAAGCCCTGAATTCATTTTTAACAAATATTATCAATGGAAACATGAATTTGTATAGCAGTCAGCAGATTGGAGAGGGCTCGTTAGTCTGGTCACTAAAATGTTAGTTGTAGGAAACTCTGTAATTCGATACAATTTGCGGCAGGGCGTATATACTCTTTCACTAAAACTCCGAAATCTTACAACAGAATAGGGATGGCCAAAAAATATCGATATATCGAAATATCGATATTTTTGGCTCGATATATCGATATTTTGGGACGATATTTTCTTAGACGATATATCGATATTTCGATATTTTTTCTTAATATCGAAAGCCGATATTCTTTTCAAAAAAAAATTTAAAGGCCGGAAAAAAATAAAATCTTATCCCCCTCTCCCGACACCCTAAAGTGATGAAACTCTCTTTTTTTTCCCATATTTCGTTCTTCGTTCGTCCCCCAATTCGTTGTATAAAATAAACCGAAAAATTGGTTGTAAAGTTTTCGTCTTTTCGGAACCAAAAATAGGGAGAGGGGGGATCGACATGACATATACCACATAGTCAAATTGTCTTCTGAGTATTCACTAATCACTATTCAGTTATTCAGTGATCAAGTGGATAATGCGACCCATAAAATTTTGGAATGATAGTAAAAATGCTTTCCCTGCTATGTTTATGTTGGCAATGAAACATCTTACTGTAAATGCGACATCAGTCTCGTCAGAACGAACAGTTCCATTATTAAACAATGTTTGCTTAAATGAAAGCGATAGATTGACTCCGAGCCATATCAGATCAGTAGTACTTTTTAGGTGCATTAGATATATTTATGAAATAAATAGCTATTATAGTTTTATTTTCCTTTTTACAGGAAAAATTTATAATATTTATTATTCTGAGACAATTTAAAGAGCTCTTTACAAACCACTCAAGACTTAATCATAAAATAAGATTTTTACTCTTCATCAGCGGGATTTGAAACACTGGACTCCGCGATCCCACTTGAGTTAACTGTAAACCGTTCGCCCTTTGCACTAGCCATCCACGTTTCCCAATAAAAGAACGCTTAAGTCTAGCTTTTAAAGCTCCGGTTTCTCATCCCATAATTGCTGAGTACTCAAGGCCAGCCTTTGTTAATATATTATATATATATATATATATATATATAATATAATTAATATATATATATAATATATATATATAATATATATAATAATTATATATATAATAATAATATATATATTATATATATATATATATATTATAATTAAAGGGAACTAACTTGATTACATTGTCTATAGGAAAAGAAAAAAAGACTTTCATTGTTTTTCAATTATTCTTTTTTTTTTTATGAAATGTTTCGGGAGTTTAGTTTATAAATTCTGAGACTATTAAAGACTTTGCAGTCCACTCGAGACTAGCCTGATCCTGATTTACGTGTAGCTCTGTGGAGTGTGTTCAGTGTCAGTGTGGACGAAGATAATCATTGCAGAAATCTAATACCGGAACAGGACTCTTGTGAGTTGGTTTACAGTTAACATACCGAGACCACTAGTCTAATTCATCTTACTGCGATTACGATTGTTTCGCTTATATATGTAATTAACTAAATTAACGATTTATAATAGCTATTACTAAAAGTTATTATTTGGGGGTACATCACTACAGCTTCTCTTGATAGTCGTCTGGCATCCAGTTCGAACTTTTTAAATATTATTTCATTTTATTACTAAAATTTAATAGATTTTCTTAAAATCCAGACTTCCAGAGTCGTCAAGTATCAGTTGTCTACCATCCAATTAAATTAATTTCGTTGTTAGAATCAATATTTATTTGTACTTAATAAGAAATCATTTTTGAAGATTCCAGCTTCATTAATACTTAATAGTTATTTTTGATTTTTAAATACAAAAAAAAAGTGATTTTATGTTATTGTTTAATTTTTTTAGTGAAACGCATTTTCTTATTAAATTTATTCCACTCTCCACAAAAAGTCAAAAACACCCCAGTTCCTCAAGATCCCAACATCAACGTTTTCTAGCACAACTTCAGTCTTCACCTCTTGGAGTTGAAACTGAAAGTTGGAAGACCTGATAGAGTTGAAGATCCTTTTGTCCATTTCTACAGTTTGTTCTTCTGACATACGTCTGCGTCATCATTTTTAAATTAAAGCCTTTCTCTCTCTGAGTGAGTCTATATTATATATAATATATATATATATATATATATATATATATATATATTATATATTATATATATATATATATTATATATATATATTATATATAATATAGATATATATAAATATTATATATATATTATATATACTGATATATATATATATATCTACTTAACGGCCACACGGAACGGGAGATCGGATATATATATATATATATATATATATAATATATAAATATATAATATATATATATATATTATATATTATATATATAATAATATATATATATATTATATTATATAATATATATATATACTATATAGTTAGGTTAGGACTAAAACCGTTAATACTGAAATTTGTAAAATACCTAACAACGCTTGATTGTTTAAAGAAAGCAAATAAATCTGTTAACAACATCATTTCTGCCGTTGTAAAATAAAAAAAAACATCCCGTATATCCCTAAAACTTTTTTATTTTATTTTTTTTTATTTTGTTAGTTTAATTTTATTTTGTCTTTCATAAATGAAATTTGCCCTTGATTCCAAAAAATGTATTCAATTTTAGTGTAGCTATCTTGTTTTTAACTATGTTGCTTCGCCTAATCTGAGTTATATATATATATACTATATATATATATATATTATATATATATATATATATATTATATATATATATATATATATATATATATATATAATATATATATATTGTATTACTATATCAAATATAATCGGATTATAATATATCGAAATATCGATATATCGAATATCGATATTTTGTCTGGCGATAATATCGAAGCGATATGATATTTTTTAAAATATCGATATATCGATTTATCGATATTTTTTAGATATCGGGCATCCCTACAACAGAACATTTTCTTATGTTACATAACATATTTCTCCCAAGGGGCTTCCACTCACAAAGTCCGGTTATATTCATTTCACATTTGAACTATTTGCATTGGAAAACCCTCTGCAGCTTGAACTCTGAAGTGAGACTTATAATTCAACCGTGTGTTTACAACCACATGGTCTGCAACATCTGACTACTGGGTTCCGCCAACTCAGATCCGTTAAGGACTGGTGGTAAAATGCCCATTTGAATAAAACTTCAACAGTGAGTTGGCTATGGTGATTCATATGTAGGATATAAAAGATTCGAATCCCAGTGTGATTTTTTAAGTGAGAATGAATGTTCTGTTGTACGTGTTGGCGGCTTTATGGATGTATTGACAGAACTGATGATCATAGACTGAAGTGAAAAGCGAGTCTGATTATTGTCATGATAAAGTAAATTTTTTTTTTTTTTTTTTTTTTTGCTAGAGTTTGGGGCAGTGCTCAGTTGAATTTAAAGGAGTTTGTAGTTTGGCCTTGGGTGTCAAAGATAAATGATGAATACTCTCTTAATAATGATCCTCGCTTCACTTCACATGATCAGCCTTGATCTTCGCATGCCACCAAAACACCTGTGCTGGACAAAAAGATTGATCACCAAACCATTGGTGAATCATTCCCGTGGGTTTTGCTGCACACTTTCCAATTTTGCACAGAATTTGACGCACACTTGCTGTTCCATGCTTTGATTCGCATCGAAAATCATCGGAAAAGCAACAAACAAATAATTGCTTGAAGCACCAAAAAAGATTTATTCCTCCTAATGGTGTTTCACACACACACACATTAGGAATGCTTGTTGTAAGACCTAGTCCCTAGCAGAGCTACAAGCAACATTCAGCCTATATATATATATATATATATATATAATTATATATATATATATATATATATATATAAATATATATATATATATATATATATATATATATATATATATATATATATATATATATATATATATATATATATATATATATATATATATATATATATATGTGTGTTGTGTTTGTGTAGGTGTGCGTGCATGTTTTGCGCCACTCCTCTGTCATTTGAACATTTAAAGATTGTAGCTTCCACTTCTCACTCTCCCTCTTTATTAATTCTTGAATCTTTATACATTATCAAACACAAGCCTATACTAAACAATAACAGCTTCAACACAATTATATAGCTATCACCTAATTTTTTTTCCACTTTGTACACCTAACCAAATATTTTCCATCAATATTTTTTGCTCCGCCTCACTTTAGTTAGCTAAGGTAAATATAGCCATTATCGTTTTTGCATTTGTGCTTAA